>JAASFN010000609.1:0-16584 GCA_023333795.1 Globisporangium rhizosaccharum | reverse complement strand
CTGTCGTCACGATCGCCTCTGCGCGCACTCGTGTCGCGACGGCGACGCGGTGGCGATGCATCGTCATCTGCTTCACTGTCGTGACGAGGACGTCGACGTTGTGGTGCAGAGTCGCTCGCAATGCGCTTGCGTGGTGGAGAGTCATCGCTACTGAACTTGAGAGATCGTCATGGGTCGCCATGGCTGCTGCTTCGCGGCTCTTCATGGGCATTTCACGTGCAGGTCGCTCATGTCGTCGATGACCTCGCCATTCACGACGACAACGGGTCGCTCCTCTGCAGCACATACAAGAGCAGCAGTCTTGGGAACGACCACAAAGGAGTCTGTAAGGGTATTGATCTTGTACGTGAATCGGTCTCTACTGAAGGCAATGTGCACGCGCGCACGTCTTCATCACTGCTTGAGCATCGCGCGCAGCACAAACGACATGAGCGAGCCTGCTGTGAGTCCGAGCGACAGGATGAAAAACATGACTGTGCCGCCGAGCTCTTTCTCCTTGTTCGAGCGCAAGAGGCGCGGGTAGTGCATGAGTGCAAGCGTCGACACGAGTCCATTCGAGACTGCGCACGCGAGCAGAATGCCGAGCGCAAGCACGTCGCTGCGAAACACGACGTGCGTGATCACGGCGGCATGTTCGTTCTTGAGGTTGCAGAACATGAGCAGCGGGAAGAACACAATGCGCACGAGCGACGCACCAAACACGCGTGTGGCACACGTGCTGTGCCAGCGCGAGGCGAGGAGCCGACCGACAAAGTCGCCGCTGTTGAACAGAATGAGCGTGAACGGCGTGAACAAGTCGCGGAAGAACCGACCGAGTCCTGGGTTCACCGAGTGGATCGCAGACGTGATGCCAGGGAAGACGGCGAGCGTGACGACAAACACAAAGAAGATCGACGCGGCGTAGAACCGGATCGTGAACGCGAGGTCAAAGAGGTCGACCTTGTCGCTTGCCGCTGTCGAGTGTGCACTGCTGCTCTCGTCGCGCATCGCTCGCTCGTCTTCGCTCAAGAGCGTCTCGCGTGCCGAGTCTTCAGTGTCGAATGCATCGTGGAGCTTTGCGTCGAGGTAGTCGCCGACAGGGTGGTCGACACTGTTGTAGTGCTGGAACATCGCCATGCGCGTGAGCACGGCGAACGACAGCACACAGGCGACGAGCGTGACAAAGACCATTGTGAAGTAGATGAACGCGCACAGATCGGCGTTCTGACCCATGACGTGCAGCAGCACTGGACCAGAGCCACCGTCAGGCTTGGCCATGAGGATGAAAAAGTTCGAGAGCGAGACAGCGAGACCGGCCATCGCTTGCCCTGCGACGACTGCCTGTGTGAACTTTTGCGGGAACTTGGCGATGATACGCATCATGCCGTCCTGCATCATGGTCGTCGCACACGCAACGACGAGGATGCTCGTCATCGTGAGCTTGAAAAAGTCGTCGCCTGTGTGTGAAGAGCAAGCAAGCAAGCGAGAGAGCAAGCGAGTCGGTGAGCTCGAGGCGCTTCGACCTCCATACACACACATCCATGCGTGTACGCACCGCTGTAGTCAGGAATGCGCGTGAGCAAGCAGTGTCCAAAGATGATGCACATCGTGACGACGAGCGAAAAGAAGACTGTGTTCACTGCGCTTGGCATGCGGTCGCCAATGCACACAGTGCGCACGAGCATCGAGAGCAATGTCGAGATGTTGAACGCCATGCTGAACCAGTTGAGGAACGACTCTTCGTAGTCCGTGTCTTCGAGTCGCTGCTGGAAGTACTGTTGTGCAGTGATGAAGACATTCCACGGCAGCGACGAGCCCATGCCAACGAAGAAGAAGATCGCATACACGACGTGCGCTGCTCGTGCGCGCTGCGCGCGACCGCTGTCACTGCGCATTGTTGTTGTGGATGTCGAGCGCGTGGAAGATCTAAGCTGGAATCTTGAGAGTGCACCTGAAGCAGTCGAATCGCGATGCAGACGGAGAGCGAGCAGCAGCAGAGCACAGAGCAGCAACAGGAGACGATCGAGCGCTTGTGCTCGTTGCTCTTTGCTCAAGATCCGAAATTCTTTGGCTGCTTTTTGTTCAACGAGATCATGCTCTTTGAGAGTTTTTCCTGTTTTATAGCGTATTTTCATATCGAGTAATCAGAATTTTGATGTTTATGAAAGGCTTGGAAAACCTGATGTTTGTCACTATCGGCATCTCCGATGTGATTCAGCAGTCGGGCAGCGATGATGATGATCTCAAAACCGAGTTGAGAATTCGCGGTGCGCCGCTCATTGATCGCAGCACCACATCCGTTCGTCGTCGTCGTCAACTGCATCAAGACTGCTGTCTCTGTGCGCACACGCACACATCACATCTGCTCATGGCAATGTCTGGTGCGTTCTTCACAGTCGCAGTCGAGTGGACCGACTCGGACGACCGCGATGACGAGGACTACGAACCCGAGGATTCGCAAGACGAGCAGCGCTCCGGCGAGAGCGACAGTGAGAGCGAACACGAGCGCAACACTGCAGGTGCCAACGACAACGACGACAACGACGACGACGTCGAAGAAGAGTGGGAAGAGCCAGAAGACGAAGACGACGACGAGATGTCGCCTGGGTCAGAAGAGGTGGCGCGCGCGCTCCTGCAGCAAGCGCTACCGGAGGACACGCGGGCATCGATCGAGCGCATCTTTGGCGACGAAGCGTACTTTCCAATGATGTTTGCACGCTCGGAGCACGAACAGCAGCAGAAGCGCGACATTGTCGACGAGCGCATTGCGCACCAGCTGCGCGGCTACAACGACGATCGCGTCGCGCCCGGAACAGCAACAGCAACAGCTGGCGGTGATGACAGCAAGTGCACTGCAGCGCTGCCGTCATCGACGTCCAAGCACTACCCGCTGCACTACCACCGCACGAACAAGAAGCGCATGTTCCACACACTGTGTCTGCGCGAGCAAGTGGGGCTGACGTCGAGCGCGCAGGCGATCAAGCTCCAGGAGACGTTCATGCCGTTCCAGCAGAACAAGCACTGCCGCGTCGTCGACTACGTGCGCGACCGGCTGTACTGCGGCGGCTTCAACAGCACTGGCGCATCGTTCCTCGCGGCAGGTCAGCGTGGCGAGATCTTGCTGTACGACACTGTGACGTGGCAGCACCAAGGCGCGCTGCCTGTGCGCGACGTGCGCTGGACAGTCACCGACGCCAAGTTCACGCCAGATGACCGCAACGTGCTCTACTCGAGCATCAACACGAACGTGCGCATGGTGAGCGTCAACTACGAGCACGACGGTCGCGAAGACGTGTTCTGCCTTGCGAAGCCTGTGCACAGCGGTCGTGACGTTCGGTATCTGCACATGGGTCGGTTTGGCGTCTGGTGCATGGACGTGAACGCGTCTGGGACAGAGTTTGTCGCCGGCACGTCGAGCAACAGCGTGGTGCTCTACGACATGCAGACAAAGACGCCGCTGTGCCACGTTGAAGGCCACGACGACGACGTGAACGCGATTGCGTTTGTCGACGGCGCGCTGCACACGAACGTGTTTGTGAGCGGCTCGGACGACCAGCTGATCAAGCTCTGGGACCGCCGCGTGCTGTCCGAGTCGCACCCAAAGCCGCAAGGTGTGTTCCCTGGCCACACAGATGGCATCACGCACATCTCGTCGCGTGACGACGGGTACTACTTCATCTCGAACTCGAAGGACCAGAGCTGCAAGCTCTGGGACATTCGCAAGTGCCTCTCGTCGGACGCGCACGAGAAGCTGCCGTACTACCGGCGACCGTACAACTGGGACTACCGGTACCAGTCGTATCCTGGGCGGAACCGCTTGCCAGTCACGCACCCGCACGACAAGTCTGTGATGACGTACCGCGGACACATGATCATGGAGACGCTCATTCGCTGTCACTTTTCGCCTCTCCACTCGACTGCGCAAAAGTACGTCTACACAGGCTCGGCTGACGGTCGCGTGTACGTCTACGACGCGATCACAGGCGACCTCGCGGAAGTCTTTTCGATGAAGCCGAATGGACTCACGCGCGACGTGCGCTGGCACCCGTTCGAGCCGACGATCGTCTCGCCCGACTTTTATGGCAAGCTCTGCATCTGGCAGCGCTCAGAGCAGTAGCAACGTGCCGTCGTCCGCCAAGGCGACTGTCATTACACGTATCTGCATGTGTCCAAGGTCTCGAGAGCGAGCAGTGTATATCAACAATGTGAATGAGTAGATGAACGAAGATCTGGATCGATGTCACGATCTTCGTCTCTTTCATCTTTGATGTCGCTATCCCTCCGACTGTTCCGATGCACTCCGAGCGCTCGAGCATTGGCTCAGAGCGACAAGCGGTGCAACGCTAAGTAGTGCGCTCGCGATCGCGACGACCGAGTCCGTCACTGATCCGCTGTTCTCGCGCGCCATCGCGCGTAGTTCTGCTTGTAGCAGCTCCGTCTCGCAGACGCTCGTTCTCTGTTGTGCTGTGTACGATCAAGTCGAATGGTACTCGCTGCTTCTTCGTGATTGATTCTTTCTGATTATTTGAGTTTGATCAAAACTGGATATATGTAGGATATATTGATAAACACAATTTTTAGAGACAATATTAGCCAAATAATGCCAAACATATACAAAAATGCAATAAAGCACATTATTGAAAAAACGAATTAGTAACGCGTCGTTTTGGACCTGATAATTTTCAATATTGTCGTGTTCGCTAGACAATCTAGGAGAAAACTTCATTTTGATTTTATACCAAAGGAAAATAGGTATATGTCGACTATATATGTAATTAATTTTTTGTGTAATCGCCCAAATTCACAAATTTATCAGTCGAAATAAATTGGTCTGGTCATTTGCGCCAGTAGCGAAAATTATTGCGTCTAACCTAAAGTGAAGTCTAAATCAGCTAATCGTACATCCAAAGTGGAGGAATCGATATTTGTCAATCAGGTAAGTACGTTATTGACAATTTCGGGTATGTTTAGATTGGTTTTTGCTTCTGAGATCGTAGCTCTGATGAACTTACGTCGTTTGTCTCCACCATAACTACTGCGAGCCACACATGGTGCTACCCGCGCAGCCGCGCGTGTGCTCTGGCTCTCTCGAGACGTTTGACCTGCAGAGATAAATGCTTTGGCTGTCCCCTTGTAACAGTGACGAACAGCACGTACACCATTACCAGAATCGGAGTCGAGCGTACGCCACACACGGTCACCTGCATACTGCCATATCTCGGCACGCTTCTCGACCTTGTGGATGCGTCCTTTTCTTTCGCTTAACGTTGCTCGCACGTAGCTGCTGGATATACTTCTGTCCTTGCTGCGAACATTGCTGACATGCGTCGAGCGGGGGCAGACAACTTTGCCGACGTGCGTCGAAAGGGGGCAGCTGGAGCGTCCTTATAGGCGCTAGTTCTCGAGACGGCACTGTGTTAGCGCATTCGAAACCGACTGCGTCATGATGGTCGATTGTCCCATGAACGGTACTTTTGTGCGCTTCTATCGCCGAGTCATAGTGTTCCCCACATCCATCACAAGCTGCACCTGCAGACCTGCGGCGGCTTGTTCGAGTTGACCATACATCGCGTAATACTCGTTACAGTACGATACGTACACTGCGATGTGAGTTGCATCTTCAAAGTAATTCATCTCGCAGTTACCATAGCTAACATCCGAGATGATTGATTAGGGTCCACACCACCCGTTGCGGAGTTTGGTCGACCGTGACTCTTCGGCACATAGAAGATCCACACCAACAAGCCGGCTCTGGCGTCATGAGTCTGTCGAGCCTGTTGGTTGTAGTATCTCACTTGCCGAATCTGTTCTCAAACAATTGTTGCTCAAGCTGAGCCGTGCGCAGTGCGAATAGAGCGTACCAGCCGCTGATGTCACACTACTAGCAATAGAAATATTGTTCACGAAGTGGGTGTGCAAGCAGGTAACAAAATGGTAGCGGTGGTAATTAGCAATATACGTCGACGCAACCCGTGCCCTTGAGCACATCATATACAAGCAAAATGACTGTGTCAATGAGAGCTCATAGAAGCGATTTTCTGGAGCACACTTCTGATCTCTACGTAGCAGACGCAGCAAACGAGCAAAAGTGCATCTCGTTTGAGGTGCATACACAGCGGTTCGATCGAGGTGAGTTCTTGAAAGAGGACATGCCTGTTGGGCAACAGATCCGCCATCAGACTCGAAAAGAACATCGCGAGCACGACGTTCATCTCTAACAAGTGCGGATGAGTGACTTGCTGCGCAAAGGCGATGTTGTGTTTAGGTTGGTTGTTGTATGTTGCTGCTACTCTTTTGAGTGGTGCGTGCCGTACTCGCACATGCATGAGTAGCTCTTCCTCAACTTGTATTTATGCTGCCGTCTCAAGCTAATCTCAACCCAAACAAGGTGTAAACGAGTCTCATCATTGCTAAGAATCCCAAGTACACAACCGAGGCCAGCGCTACACACAACTGTGGATCTTTGGTGGCGACGATCGCAACAGCAAGCGCTGGTTCGCGATCGATGTGCGCACGACCGCACAAAGCCCACACTTGTTGCTCCAATCGCGCGCTACATTTTCCCTGAATACGTCTTCCATGTGAGTTCTCTCACTGACTGATGGTTGTTCACACAGCACACAGCCTCACTGAAATCACTGACTCTATGCAATAGGACACACATCATCAGCGACATGTTTACTTGTTACATGTTCGCTGACGAGACTCACACGCCGGCGAACAGCAAGTGGCTCGAAGGCATAAACAACACGCACTCATACGTCAACCACAGCAAGAACTTCGTTAAATCTCACAATAGCACGCATACCAACAGCATCTAGGGGTGCTGGGAGGCGAATCCAAGCGCTTCATTAAGGGCAAGCGTGAGTGCTCGTGGGAGCAACAGCCGGCCATCATCGACGAGAAGCTATGGCGGAACTGGTACTTCCATCCCGGCGCGACGGTCGAATAGTTCTTCAAGGGCTTGGTACTAGCTGTAAAGAAGCGTAAGGTCTCATACGGAAAAACTGATGTCCTTGTAGTCACACCGCCTCTTAACATCTTTAAAGCATGAGCATCGAGATAACATCTCGGGAGAGCCCAACCAGTTGAATATATGTAGTTCGTTTGTTCCTTTGCGCTGTACAGTAATATTTATGAAATCCATAGGATCACCACATTCATTGACCAAGCGATCTCATGAAGTGGAGCGCTCAGCCATCATTGACAAGCGCTCAAGGTATGCGTTTGGTTCGTGCCTTGTCTTATTCAACCTCGCGCAAGACCCAAGCCTTGTGATGAAGATAGCAATTATTTTGAAATTAGGAGGTGTTGTTGAATATTTTTTGATAAAGTTGCCCCTGTATATAATCTCGCGTGTCAAATCGCACTCGTTTCTAGACCAACAACATCATTGAGAATGGCTGACAAGATGGAGATCGAGGCGCTCGCTGCGCGTGTCGAGGCGCAGTGCACGACGACAGCAGCACCATGTAATGCTAGTGGCAATGCAAGCGCGTTTGGACCGCCGCTCATTCTCACCGACTACGTCACTGACGATCAGCCGAGCCAGTTGCTCAAGATCAGCATGAGTCGCCGCATCAGCGAGAAGCTCGTGGTCGAGAGCCGACTGCGGCCATTCCTCGTGCAACTGCTTGCAAAGCTACTGCCAGAGCGCAGCGACGTCACGAGTGCTGTGCGACGCATTGAGTACGGCAAGAGTGCGAGAAAAGTTATCCTCGTTGAGCTCGCAGACGAAGAGCTGGCAAAAGCACTGCGCAACGCGCTGCACGACCAGCCGTGCGACCTCGTCACGCAGCGTGTGCTCTACGTCGAGTTTGCAGTGCTCCGCAAAGTCAAAGAGGCGCGCGAGGCGTTCGAGCGCGTCGCGAGCATCTCGCGCATTCGCGCACTCGATGACCCGTCGTCGCGCATCCCAGGACTCGTGATCTTGCCGGAGTTCATCTCGCGCGACGACGAGCGTGCGCTGCTCACGCTCGTAGACCGCGACGACGGCGCGCACTGGCTGAACACTGTGAAGGCGCGGCAAGTGCAGCACTTTGGGTACGAGTTCAGCTACGAGACGCGCCGGTGCGACGAGACTCAGCCGCTCGAGCCCATGCCGCCAGCGATGGCAAAGCTGACAGCACAGATCCCGACGTCGATCATGGACACACCGGACCAGATCACTGTGAACGAGTACAAGCCTGGACAGGGCATCGCTGCGCACATCGATACGCACTCGGCGTTCACGAACGCGATTGCGTCACTGAGTCTCGACAACGAGATCGTGATGGAGTTCCGCCACCCGGACGGTCGACTCGAGAGCGTGCTGTGCCAGCCGCGGTCGCTACTTGTCATGACTGGCGCGTCGCGCTACGAGTGGACGCACGCGATTCCGCCGCGTCTGTTTGACGTGATCGACGGCGAGCGCGTGGACCGCAAGCGCCGCGTGTCGATCACGTTCCGCAAGATCCAGTCAACGCCGTGTACGTGCGAGTTCCCTGTCCAGTGCGACTCGAACGAGCGCAGCCGCGACGCGAGTGGACTCAAGACAGCTGGCCACTCGACTGGCGAGTCGCTCTTCCCAACGCACGTCGAGCAGCAGTACGTGCACGAGTTCTACGAGACCGTCGCCAATCACTTTAGCAGCACGCGGTACAACCCGTGGCCACGCGTCGCCGCGTTTGTGCGCTTGCTCGAGTCTGGCTCGATCATCGCTGACATTGGCTGCGGCAACGGCAAGTACATGAAGTGCGTCGGTGCAGAGAGCGCTGTCATTGGCGGCGACCGCAGCAGCAACTTGGCAGGCATTTGCCGCGCGAGTGGACTGAACGTGATGGTGTGCGACGCCATGACTGTGCCGATCCGCTCGCAGTCGTGCGACGCTGCGCTCTCAATCGCAGTGCTGCATCACTTGAGCACGCTCCACCATCGCCTTGCAGCGGTGAAAGAGCTCGTGCGCGTGCTGCGCATCGGTGGTCGCGGCGTCATCTACGCATGGGCACACGAGCAGACAACGAACTCGAAGCGCCGCTTCGATCAGCACAAGCAGGACTTCATGGTGCCATGGAACTTGGACAAGCGCTTTGTGCAGCCATCAACTGGTGCTACAACTGGCGCAGACGTGTCAACGGACAGGTCGTCGAGCGACCAGGCAGCAGCTGAGACGACGACGACGACGCCAGTGGCAAAGACGAAAGCGCCAAATGAACCGATCGTTGTGCAGCGGTACTGTCACATGTTCAAAGAGGGCGAGCTCGAGCAGCTCGTGGCGCTGGCAGGGAATGCGCAAGTGGAGGACCACTACTACGACGAGTCGAACTGGGCAGTTGTGCTCCGACGAGTGAGCTAGACGCACTCGATTCAATGTCGCGAACGAAAGAGAAAGATCAGGACTGGATGGATCATAGAGCTGTGGTGTTCATTGACTGTATGTGCTGCTAGGACTCGAGTCGTTGCTCGACTGCTGCTGGTGCTGGTGGTCGTTCGCTTTGTGTGCTTGACGGATGCTGACTGCGCTGGGTGACCACCTTTGCTCGGTGCCGATCGCTATCGTATTGGCCGGCTCGACTGCTCTTGAGTCGTCCACTGCTCGGTGTCTTTCGCGTCGCGGACTGCGCGAGTGCAGCTGGACCGCTCTTCATCACATGCCACATCTCGTCGCGGCTCAACTCAGCGGGTGTTGTCACATCCGAGCCACGTGCATGTTTGGCTGCTTGCTGCTTCGTTGGGCTATGAGTTCGTGAAGCGCTCGAGGTTCGCGACTTGTGCTGATCATTGAGAGCAGCGTAGTCAGGCGTGTCTTGCTTGATCGGCGACTTCTCCAACAAGGCGAGCTCGCTGTCAGACAGTCCGAGACAGCTCTCGCTCACATGCCCTGCTGCGACCATGAACCGGACGAGGTCGCGGTGCTTCACGCAGCCAAAGTTACCGCGCGGCTTCGTGACCAAGTGCGCACTCCGATTCTGACGATCTGCTCCTGCTGTTGCTGTGTCAGCGCCGCTATCGTCGAGGATTCGGTACGAACCAGGACCCCGACGATACGCCTCGCTCACAGTCGGATCTTTGTCAAAGCGCTGGAAGTTCGTAGCACGGATGCTAGGTGATGACAAGCGACGATCGAGTCTCTGCTGGACAGCAGCACCAACACGAGCGTTGCGGAATGGGACTCATCTGTGTGAGTCAGGCAATGTCACCTCGCACATGTGAGTGAGCCCCTCGTACTACGCTCGTCGTACCTGCACGCTCGCGTCGAGCTCTTTGTAGGACTTGGCGAGCTCCTTTGAAAACTTGGCGACGTCCTGGCGCTGGTGCTGCAGCTCACTCTCGCTTCGCACTCGCTGTGCTCATCAACCGTGTCAAGCACACCGTCAATCAAGTGGTGATCTGTCGTCATATGGCGCTTGGGAACCACAGACGTCGTCATGGTACGCACAAGCACGAATCCTGACGCGTGTTTGGTCTTGCATGGCGAGTGTGCGATGCCGTTGTTCGCTCGACTGGCGCCAGCAGCAGCTGTTGCTGGGTGGTAGTTCCCAAGTCCTGGACTGCACACGTTTGCACTCGACTTGATGCTTGCGTTGAGGTCGAGCTTGCAGCGCCGCCACTCCTAAAGCAAGAGCATCGAAGAGAGTGTCAGCTGCAAGCCCGTGCCATGTTACACAGTCAAAGAGTCATTCAGTGTGCTTGAGAAGTGTCAATGTCGCACCGATGCAAGTCTTGCTCCGTGCGAAGTCGAGTCTGACGCAGTAGCACTGCGTACACTCTCACGACGCCGCTGCTCAAATCTCACGACCCGCGGATCGATCCCGTTCTTGCCGCGCGCAGCGATGTGGTCCATCATGCCTCGACGCGGCTCTTTGCTAAACGAGCACGGTGTCGAGATCATCTCTTGGTTCACCTGAAAGAACAAGCACAACACCAACGGCAGCTCGTCAGTCTTGACACCAAGAGTCTCGCTCAATGGCTCACACGAGTCGCACATCTCGATCGACGTCGTAGCTCCCTGGTCCAAGCGTGAACCGGAGCTTTGCGAGTGACACGTGGTCCTTCTCACGCAGTGGACTGACGCAGCGCTGTTTCTGCCGCGCAATCGGTCGAGACGCTGCGATGTCGTCGCGCACGCGCTGGATCTCGTCCATCGTGTACGCCTGTGGGAACTGTCCGTCCATTGTAGGCGAGTACGTCCATACGCTCGGTGCGTCCTCTTTCAGTGCCAAGATGTTCGTAGCTGCCTCGACGCCAGCGGCAGCAGCAACACCTTGGGAGATCGCACGAGGGTCAATGCGAGAGTCGTGGTGGAACCCGAACGACCCATATCGATTCGGTGCGTGCGGCGCTGGGAACGCTTGAAAGTACTCAGGTGGTGAGTACGTAAGTGGACCCTGATACACGCGATCGGAACAAACGAAGTGTCAGTAGATAACACATCCAAAGACGTGCGAATGCATCGAAGGAGTGAAGAAGACGCCTACAGGCTCTGCTTTGTGCTTGACCGTGTCGAGGAACGGTCCAAAGCGCGCTTCCGACGACAGGAACGCTGCTGCCATGCTGCGCTGCTGCTGTCTCGACGTCGTCGGCCTCGCTCTCACGCTCGCCGCAATGACCAGCAATGACTGACAAGAGACTCAGCGGATAAGTGGTCTATGATTAGGGGGCGGTAGGTGTCTTTGCTCAGTCGCACACACTCAGCTTCGCAAGACGCTCGTCGACACTGTCATCGAGACTACCGTGCTCTTGATCGACTGTCTTCAACTCATTCGCCACTACAGGACACCAGGTGCCGGTTGCATCAGTAGACACCTGCTCACTGTCAGCAGGAGCAGCACGCTTCGCGAGCTTGCGCTGCCCTTTCCGTCCAACAAGTCGCTGCTTGCGCTGTGAGAAGAACCAAACACAGGAAGACCAGTCAGCTCCAATGCGTCCATCGCCAGTGTCTGTGAGTGCGTGATCTGCTGCTTTCGACAGCGACACACAAACGAACCTGAGGCAGTGCGTTGCGCAGCGCAGTGGCCCAGTCGCCACCGCTCGCTTGGACACCAATGAGCACTTCTATGACCGTGTTGACGTTCAGAATGTGGTCGAGGCGCTCTGTGATGTGCTCTTGGATCGGCAGCCGCGCAGTTGTGATGCCTGCGTTTGATGCAGCTGTGAGCGTCGCTCCCTAGTCGTTCCACACGCATTGATCCAGTTCATGCGTCAGTCTGTCTATCGATCGATGCACATGTGCGGCAGGTCTGCGCATGAGCGTGTAAAGAGCGAACCTTTTTCCGCGACTTGTCCACGATGCCGCCAATCACGTACGTCTTGCTCGCATCGAGCGCAGTGAGGACGTTGGGCGAGTCCGGCGAGAGGTACACCATGTCCTGGATAGCAGCATCCAGCACACACGCACGTGCACAGAGAGAGACTGCGTCAGCTTGCACTACAATGAAGCACAACAGAGTGAGTAAGTGCACAAACAGCAGCAGCAGCAGCGCACCTCTGGAGCAACGACCGATGTGATCTCACGGTCGTCGTGCCAGTGCACGAGCCACTTGTCTGCGCTAAAGCGCGCAAGAGACTGCTTGAGCGCGTCGCTCCCATTGAGAAAGTGGAGCTGGAACGGCGCCTTCATCTGCTTGATCGCGCCGTAGCTGAGCTTGACTTGCTTGGCCAAGCTGTGGATCTCCTAGCGACATGCACACACAAGCGCGTGAGCAAATGGATGAATGTCTGAAAGTAATCGAGTGTAGCACCGCGCACCTTGTCGTTCATGATCGCGTCAAAGCTCAAGTCAATCGCGATGCGCTGCGCGTTGCTCGCGCTGTCAGCGGCACGCCGCATCCGCTCTGCTCGCTCGACGCGATGCGCTTCTTGGTCGAGCAAGTACTGTCGCCGTTGCTCTACCAAATACAAGCAATGTGGTTCATCAACGCAGCTCTGTGAGTGAGAGACTGAGCGTTGGTTTGCATACGCGCTCGCGACACACACACACACACACATCGCCCAAGTGCTCACTGAGCTCGACGCACCGATGTTCATCGAGTGCAAGAGCTCGAAGCGCTCTTTCTTCTTGCGCTCGCGCTCGGGTCGCTTTGGCTTCACTACGACGTATTCGCTCTCACGACTCGCTGGTGTTGTAGTCGTGTGCATGGCCGCTCGATCGCCGCTGTCTGTGAGCAATGACGTCTGCATGTGCTGCTCCATTGTGTCGTCTCGTGGAAATGATGCATACATGCCAATCACCACAATCGTACTTAAGTGGATCGATGACACAGTTGATGGTGAAGATGAAGTGCAATGCGCAGTGAAGACGATCGAGCAGACAGCGAGTAGCACCACCAAGCACAAGAGAGAGGGAGAGACGTAGAAGTGGAGCTCGTATTGATTCGCTACGCTCCAGTGTGCTCGCTGTACAGTAGCGAGCGGTACTCACCAAGGTCGACGGCGCCCTGTCGAGTGGGATATACTTGAGGTTGGTTGGTTGGTTTGTTTGCCACGCACACACGACGCGAGTGTCGCGTCGGTGCTTCATTCGCTGCTTGACGCAGTTGCACTCCATCAAACTCCAGGTGCAACGACACAGATAGATAGACTGATCGAGCATCGTCATCGTCGTCGTTTGTCGCTTGAGCGGTACAGTCAGTCAGCCTAGACAGTTCGCCAACGTAGGTCGCTAGTCAAACTTCTCGTTGAATGGCGTGGGAAAGTCAAAGTCGTAGTCGCCGAGGATGTTCGACTCGCGGTTCTCCGACGTCGTTGACGTCCCAAACGTGTTCTTCATCGACGACGGCACTTTGATCTCGAGCTCCGCGACGCGCGTCATTGTCTCTGTGAGCAGCAGCATCGCTTCGTTGTACTGCTTCTCCTGGTCAGCAAGCCGCGTCAAGAGCGTCTTGTTCTGGTCCTCGAGTCCCGAGATACGCTGCTGGAGCACAGCGATCTCCGCTGCTGCTGCGTGCGGGTCGTGGTGTTCGCTCATGCTCATCATCGTGTCACTCCCGAACCGGTCGACTGTGCTGCTCGAGCGCGTGCTGTAGAGACTCGTGTTCCCGAGACGCGGACGCGTAGCCGCAGCGTTCACGCTGTACCGAGCGTTCACTTGCGGTCCTGCGACGCTCGATGCACGGCCAGCAAGGCTCTGCGTCGATGCTGCGCGACTAGTTCGCGTGAGCTGCGCTGACGAGCTCACACTGCTGGTCGTTGTGTTGCGGAGCGACGAGTTGCGGTCGAGTCCACTGACGTTCGCAGCGCGCGCAGTTGTCACAGTCGTGCCCGTTGTGTTGGAGCTCGTGAAGCTCAGTGTGCGGCCACCGAGCGCAGCTGGCGCAGTCCCGAGCGCGGCGCCACTGAGCGGCATCGGGTCGCTGCGGTAGATGCGGTAGCAGTCGCCGCACGCCGAGCGCTTCTTGCCGTACGCTGGGAACACGACTTTGCCAGCGACGTGCTTCTTGCACAGGTACACAGCACAGCCCTTGCACTGGTACTTCTTCCGGAACATCGAGAACTTCTTGTAGCAGACGCCGCAGACGCCGCTGTTGCCCTCTGCTTCAGACGACAGCGACGGCGTCAATGGCGTCTGCGTGTGACTGCGCTGGCTCGGATGCTCGTGCGTCTCTTGGTGTGGCTGCTGGTGTTCCTGCTGCGTCTGCTGCTGCTGCGTCTGCTGGTACAATGCGCGGCTCGAGCGCCGGTGCTCTGCGTCGAGGTCGTCTGTCGTTGTGAGCCGCACCGGCGCAGTGTTGAACTGGAACTGCTCGAGCGTCGGGAGCTGCTCGCTGTAGTAGTCCGACGTGTAGCTGCTCGTGTTGTGCGCGCTCGGGCGGCTCGGACGGAACGCATTGCCAGAGAGACTGTTGCTCGTCGTCATTGCCGGTGGCGCAGTCAATGGCGCAGTCGTCGTTGTGCTCTGGCCGTTAGCGATCGTGATGAACGTTGTGCCAGCTGCGCTCGTGCTCACAGTCGTCGTGTTACGGCTGCGCGCGGAGCCAAAGCCGCGCTGGCTGTTGCTGCCACTGCCATTGCTCGTCAGTCCGAGAGTCGACGACTGGCGCAGCTGCTGCGATTGCCGCGACTGCTGGCCGCCTGGGAACAGCATGCTCTCGCGCAGGCGCTGGCTCTGGACGGCGATCTCGCGCTTCGTGTCTTCGTACGCATTGCTCGACGACTCGCGCTCTTCTGTGAGGTCGAGGTACGCGCGCTCCGCAGCACGGAGCACGTCCATTGACTCGGGCGCGAGACTCACTTCCTGCGCGAGCAGCAGCGCCGTCTTGCCAGTCGGTGTCGTCTCAAGGAGCGAGCTCGGACGCGCTTGACAGAGCAAGTGGAGCGTCTCTTTGCCCACGCGCGCGCGCACTGCGATGTGGATCGGCAAGTACTGCGCGTTGTTCTTCGTGAGCACGGCTTCTGGGAACGCCTTGAGCAGTGCTTGGATCACACTCGGCGGCACGTCGTCCTCGGTGCACGCCCAGTGCAGCGGCAGCATGCCGTGGTGGTCTTTGTGGCGCGCGAGCTGCGGCTCTTTCTGCAGTCGCACTACGAGTGTGCCCCACTTGCCCATCTCTGCGAGCCGAATGCCTTCTTTGTAGTGCGGACGCGCAGCGGCGTCGCTCTTACTGCTGCTGCTGTTGCTTGCGGCGTTTGTGCTCTGACGGTCGTTCTCATCGTGCTCATCGTCTTCGTGGTCCGTGCCTGCGAGCGGCGGCGACGACGACACGGACGACGGCTGTGTGCCTGTGAGCGACCGCGTCTTGCCAGTTGAGATCGACGTGCGGTTGTCGAGCAGGATGTTCGAGTCGCGCCGAGACGACGGGTACGACGGCCGCAAGTGCTGCGCGGATTTGCTGTGGTTGTTGTTGTTGGTGGTGCTGATGGTGCTGCTCATGCTGCCAGACGACAGCGGCGCAGTCGCGCGCGCAGCCGTCTTGCTGTTGCTGTCTGGCGCTTCCGTGAGCGGCATCGCAGTCGAGCGTGCTTTTAGTGCAGTCGGTTGAATGGGCAGCGACGACTCAGTCGCCGATAAGCGTGAGCTTGGTGGTGCGGTGCACGGTGCAGCGAGCGAGCGCGTGGAGACTGGAGCGACAATGAGCGCGCGCAGTGGATCGTCGCGAGCGTAGCGCGCGAACGTGCGATCAGCAGGCACGCGCGTCGTGCGTGAGAGTGTGTCGTCTTGTCTTGGTCTTGGCGAACGTGTGTCGTGCGCTCGTCGTTCGTCGCGCGCAAGACCGCTTGTAGTTTGTTGGCGAGGTCGTGCATGTCCACGCACGCATACAAAAGCCAAGTGTGGCGTTTCGCGGAAAGAAATGCCCATCTCTTCGTTTCAGTATGCAATACATTTGTATACAAACTGCCAGTCATTTTCGCCACTTGCGTCACGATCGTACAGCAAATCCTGCGACTCGAGATGCGAGCGATTGCGGTCGAGTGGTGTCTGCCAGGAGCTCCAGGACATCGCGCATGAGCGATCGAGATCAACCACTTCGGTCCATGCATGAGCGCCATCGACACCTTTCAAGCCTAAAGGACAGGCAAGCAAGCAAGCGCTGTCTCGGACTGAGTGAGAGTCTTGAATCGCATTCGCTCTTTCATTCATTCGCGACGTGGTCCGGTGCGATCCACGAGTGCTCGCTTAGACTTGTCCTG
>JAASFN010000608.1:0-16597 GCA_023333795.1 Globisporangium rhizosaccharum | reverse complement strand
GTCCAAGTTCACTGATTGGCTAATATTCTAAGATATCTACCAATTAGAGCCGCCGCCAATGAAGGCCGGTCTTAAAAGAAGTGCGTGAATAGTAATTCCGCAAGGCTGGGTTATTATCGGATAACTCCAGCTGTGTACCCAGTTACATGACCTCCTGCCTCTTGTTGGTGAGAAGTTCGCTGTGCGTCTGTGCACAGGACTTCTTCGCCACAAGATCGCAATCATAGTCTATGAGAAAGTCTTGCTAGGTATGGTATACTTTCATACATTGTAAATGTTGCACTCGCTGCGACCTTTCTGACTGTCTGGCTATATATATGCCTGTCTATGCATGTGTGTGTCTGCCGCAGGCTCGCTCAACTTGTCGAAGCGATGATTGCACACCACCCGCGAGGTGGTGTTGCTCGTTGGCAACCTTTCGTCGCGGTCGTGCATCGCTACCTCGCACTAATGTGACACACGTATACGATCACGACGAAGAAAAACACAAAGACCAGGACTGTGAGCCTGAACCCAACTCAGCTGACAATGACGACGCGCCAGACGAATCGCCGGACGAGATCGCAGATAATTTCTTTGACTACTTGACCGACTTTGCTGACGACGACGATAGAGTCGACAACTCATCTCTCTTTAGAGACGAGATCATGTAACGAACTGTGGAGGACATAGCAGCATAGCATATGCCATTATCTTTGGTATTGCAATGCAAATATTTTACAGGCAATCAAGCAACCCCCGTGTCTTACTCAAGCGCTTGCCTGTACGATCAAACATTTCA
Organism: Globisporangium rhizosaccharum; assembly: GCA_023333795.1. Taxonomy (NCBI): domain Eukaryota; phylum Oomycota; class Peronosporomycetes; order Pythiales; family Pythiaceae; genus Globisporangium; species Globisporangium rhizosaccharum. Next base: position 15,816 of record JAASFN010000608.1, on the reverse strand, counting down.
GATTCGTAAGGCAGTAGATGGTTTCTATGAAGATGACGGCGCACTGGGCAACGTCGACGAGCCCTTCAACGTCACTTCGGGCTGAAGAGTCGGCAGAGGGAAGAACTGATCACTCGTTGATATTTGTGAGACAGCTTGAAACTCTTCTTTGTTGACATTTCCGTTGGAGGTGGCACTGCACATTCATGATGTGGTGTATGATAGGTGTATTATGTACTTATACATTACGTCACAGATGCCGCACATGCAAAATTAATTCGATGAACGCACGTGTAAGGTCGTTATACATGCATGATAAACGAGAACGCGTTGTCCACAACTGTATTCTCCTCGCCTTGCGGTGTCGCTTGTATGCCCAGTCGCTCACAGAAAGCAAATTTAGAAGTAATATTCAAGCGACGGCCTGCTTCAATCGAACTCGAGCCTTTCAGGTTCATATAGTCTCATCAAATCATCCTATGGTGTCCTTGAGCACTACAGTAACAGCCCTGCTCCATACTCTTGATGGTGGTGCAGGCAAACCAGGAGTGGCTAGCGGCGTTCGACGGCGCTCGTGAATGAACGCGTAGTGGCTGCGGTGCTCATCATCGTCCTTTTGGTGAAACATGCGTCGGTGGGAGTCAGACATCAGTCTGCCTGGACTCACAGCTTGTGCGCTGAGTACCTCTGTTGGGTATCAGTGAGCGACTTGACTGTACAAGCCTTAGGAAACGACAGACACCAGTCAGATTACTGCTCGCCATCCATTTGTTTTGTTGACAAGACTACGCCACATCTTTGTGTGCTTGCCCACGTCAAGAGCGTCTACCCGTGTCGTCGATTCTGATCTTTCAAAAAGATCGTTTTGCGTTTCACATTGCCAACCGTTGCATCATTCACATGCGACAAACCTCAGTGGTGTTATCGTGCCGCCTAAATACTAGCCTGTTCATGTTGAAATCTGAAGAAAGCATGCGCTTCTGTTTGACTTCCGAGCCAAGTTTCGGTGAATTTGCGAATTTGATCGTCCGGCCTTGAAATTCGTGAAACTCAGATCCGTCGTGCGCTCTGACGCGCTCTGACGCTCTGCGAGCTAACGACGACCGCAAAAGGCTCGAGAAAGCTGAGCTGAACTGTGTGTGACGCGCGCGTTCGAGCGCTCGAGAAGAAGCGCAGGTGAGTAAGAAGCAGGTGAGTAGCAGGCAGAGCGAGAGGAGGACAGTAGCGCAGAGCGAGTGGCCTCGGCGCGCCAGCAGCTCGCTGGACACGCAGTTCATTAGCGCACTCGCCAGCTCCACAAACATCCAGCACTCGCGTCATTAGCGCACTCGCCAGCATCTCGCACGGCGCCATACAACACAGCATAACACACCGACAGACACGTACACAACTGTTCACACCATGGAGCTGCAGGACGAGCTCCTACCTGCGCACAAGCGCCGTGTCGGCCGCATCGGGAGTCTCCACGAGTTCCAGCAGCGCGCGCTGTCGTACCAGGACGGGCACAGCAGTCCGACTGCACCGGCGACACCCGACCTCGCTGCCTACGACACAGACATCAGCGGCAACCTCGCAGTAGCTGCGAGTGCGAACCCGCCGCCTGGCGCCACTGCCGTCGACATCCGTGACCTCCTGCGGTTCTCTCGCCACGCCTCGAGCGGCGTGAGTCCGAGCTGCGACACTGACGGCTCTGAGTACCACCTCTTCGACCAGTTCCGCAAGCCGATGCTCCACTCGCAGCGCTCGCGGTCGCTCGGCTCGCTCTTTGGCGGCGCGCGGTACAAACCCAAGAGCTCAGTCGAGTTCTACGGCCGTCAGATCAAAGTCTTGAGCTTCCTCGTGCTGCTCGGTGTCATTGGCGGACCGCTTGGCTACGGCATGCGGCGGTACGACTGCAGTCTGCTCCGTGTCTAGCACGTGCCACCCCGCAGCGCTAACGTGTCGCTGCTATCTGTCTCTCGTGTGCTGCCCAGGTGTGGCGAGCTCCTCATCGCTCTGCGTCGCTTGCTCATCGACCTCACAGACTCGTACGTGACCAAGTACATGATCTGGACGACGCACACGATCGTGTTCTCGCAACTCGGGATCCTCATCACGCGCCTCTCGCCTGTAGCAGCAGGTTCGTCTGTCCATCCATCTCGCGCTACGGCTCTCCTGCTCTGAGCCGTCCGTCGTCTCACACGACGCCATGTCATCTCTTGCAGGCTCAGGCATCTCGCAGATGAAGTCCATTCTCACAGGCGTCGACCCGCGCATGTACCTCCCTGGGTACTTTGACTTTGCGACGCTCCTCGCGAAGCTCGGCGGACTCATCTGCGCCGTTGGCTCCGGACTCGTCGTTGGCACTGAAGGCGCGTACGTCCACATCATGTCGATTGTGACGCACCACTTGCTCCAGTCGCCGTTCTACTTTCGCTTCAGCGACCGCGAGCACGCGCGCGTGCAACTCCTCGCTGCGGCGTGCGCGGTCGGCGTGTCATCGACGTTCTCTGCGCCGATTGGCGGTGTGCTCTTCTCCATGGAGGTCACTGCGACGTACTACCTCATGTCGAACTACATGAAGGCGTTCGTGAGCTCTGTCGCGGGTGCGCTCATGCTCCAGCTCACGCTTGCGCTCGTGAACAACACGTCGCGCGAGCGCTCAGGCATGATCCTCGAGACGTCGTTCCCGCCGCATGCGTACTCGATCTGGGAGATCCCGCTCTTCGCGGTGCTCGGCGCAGTCGTCGGTGTCGTCGCGACTGCGATGGTCTGGGCCGTCCGCGTCGTCGCGCAGCGCCGCAGTGCGTTCAAGAAGTCGACGCGGCACTGGAAGCAGCTCTGCGTGGTCTGGATCGACCCGATCGTCGTCGCGATCGTCACGGCCGCTGGGACATTCTTCCCTGGCGAGTTTGCGCGCACGTCGTCGATGGAGGAGCTCAAGGCGCTGTTCACTGACGCAGCGCTTCCACCAAAGTGGCTCGATGTGTCCAAGTTCTACTCACTCTCGCTCCTCTGTCTTCTCCAAGTGCTGCTCTTGCCACTGTGCATCACGCTGCGACTGCCGACTGGCGTGTGGGTCCCGACGTTCATCGCTGGCGCCGCGCTCGGTCGTCTCTGTGGCGAAGCACTCGCGCTCGTACTGAACGTCATCCCTGGGACGTACGCACTCGCTGGCGCTGCTGCGTTCGCTGGCGCATCGACGCGCACAGTGTCGGCCGCCGTGATTGCACTCGAGATCACGGGCGAGATGCAGCTCATGCTCCCGATCTTCTGCGCCGTGCTCGCGTCGATCGCAGCGAGCAACGCGTGGAAAGAGAAGTCGGTCTACGACACGCTCTTGCTCGTGAGCGGCTTGCCGTACTTGCCGCTCCTCGACTTTGGCTCGGACTTGACCGCTGGCGACATTGTCGAGCCGCACGTCGTATACATCACGAAGCGCACGACGATCGCCAAGGTCTTGCTGGCGATCCAGCGCTTGCCGAACCAGGACCTTCCAGTGCTCCAGAACGAAGCGACGATGGTGCTCATTGGCGTGCTCTCGGGCTCGCAGGCGAAGAAGCTCGTGCGTCACTTCTACGAAGTCCACGGTCTCGAAGACGTCGAGATCGACTTGGGCGAACCGGTCAAGAGCGGCGCGAGCGGCTTCTCGTGGCGCACGATGAAAGACAAACTCTCGTGGACGCGCAGCAACGGCGGCGGCGGGCTCAACGGCATTCAGTCGGTCGACCACACGTACAACGTGCTGTCGTGCAACATGGGCAATGCGTTCGCGCCTGGTGGCAGCCACGTCCCGTTCCTCATGGACGACGAGAAGATGCTCGCGCTCCTGAACGACGGCTGGTCCGAGCTCAAGCGCGAGAAGCTCAACGAGACGCTCAAGATCACAAGCGGCGGCGTCTGCACGATCCGACCGATGGCAATGACGATCTCAAGTGCGACGCCACTTGACGACCTCCACATGATCTTCACGATGCTTCGGTGCGACCACTGCTTTGTGTGCGACCAAGGCGCGCTCATCGGTGTCGTCACGACCAAGGGCTTGCTCAACGCTGGGAGCTACGCCAGCACCTAGCGCTGCTACTGAAGAGAGAGAGACGATCATAGAGAGCTGGGTGTGTATGGGTGTGTATGGATGTAAGTGGGTGTTAAGAGACGTTAGTTGCTCACAGCAGTGTGACTGCGCGACTGCGGCGGAATGTGAGGTACACGGGCGACGCAGCGTGCGAGAGCATGCGGATGTTCGTCTCGAACGATGACGCGACGATCGACTTTTTGTTGATCGCCACGAGCGCATCGCCGACTGCGATGATGCGCGCAGCGACCGACGGACTCTCAGTGTTGTTCTCAAAGTCAATGAAGCCACCGACCACGAGGTCGCCCTCTGTTTGGACAGTCACAGTCACACATAGAGTGAGTACGCAATTGCTCGAGACCAGATGCACATGAACGTGACGACGTACTGTTCATGCGGAGCGACATGCCGAGTCCGTCCTGGCGCTTCGGCACCGCGACGTCGTAGACAAAGTCGGTCTGGAGCGGAATGAGCAGCTCGTTCATGACCGCAGCGACAAAGTCCGCGCGCAGCGACGGGTGCAGCCCGATCGTCCCAAGCACGATCGTCGCGCCGACTGACTCGGGGATGTAGTGGCCGTAGAGAATGAACATCTCCATGTTCTCCTGCGGCAGCGTGAGCATGCCGCCGCAGCGCGGACACTTGCGCTCGACGATGCGGCGGAACGACATGTCGTACCCGGGCAAGCGCATGACAAGCAGACACGACTCGCAGACAGAGAGCAAGTGCACGGCGCGCGGCTCACCACTGCTACTGCTGCCTGGTGTGCGGTGGACCATCATGCTGGGCGGTGTCGGTGTGCGCTCGCGCACGTACGGGTGCTGTGCGTACGGGTTGCCCATGAGGTCCATCGACTGATGTTGTTGTTGTTGCTGACGCAGCTGCTGCGCGTGGAGCTGCTGCTGGAGGTGGAGCTGCTGTTGGCGTGTCATGTGGTGGCTCCCACTTGCGCTGCTGCTGCTGCTGCGCGCATCATAGACGCCCGAGACGTCGACTGGTGCGCTTGGCGGCATCATCGCAGACTGCTGTGCAACTTGGCCGTTCATCTGGAACGCATGCTGCGCCGCAGACGCGCTCGCCTGCTGCTGCTGCTGCTGCTGCTGCGTCGGATCTGCGAGTGACTCCATACTCGTGGTGCTGCTACTGATGATGTTGCTGGTAGAATCTGTAGTACTGTGAGGCGGTCGTTTATTAGTGGTTTGTTATAGTGATAAAAGCGAGGATGTTCACTTCGCGCCACATTTTAGCGCCACAACGACCAAAGAGCAATGGAGCGACGAGCAGACGGCGACGACGAGCACGTGCGGGCGCGCATCGGTGGCGCAGTCGATGTGAGTGACAGCGAGGAGACGCCTGCTGCAGCAGAAGCGCGTCGTGCAGCTGGCGCAACAAACGTGAGCAGTGCTGCAAACGCGAACATTGATAACGACGACGATGAGCTCGACGACTTTGGGCTCTCGTCTGACAACGACGACGATGTCGCTGCAGGAGGCAAAGAGCCTGCGCTCGACCGCGCAATGATGAACGAGCTGCTGCTCGTGTGCTCGAACTTGGGCATGCTGCGCGTGCAGAACGAAGGCGAAGAGCCCGTGCTCATGCGCGGCGAGGACTGCGAAGAGTGGATCCACGATCTCCAGCGCGCGATCCGACGCGATCACGCCAAGTACAAGCTCGTGGCAAAGCAACTGGGCAAGTGGAAGATCCTGCAGAAGAAGCTGCTGCCATTGCTGCTGAACCACCAGCACGACTGGTATGTTCCTATGTCTTTTGTAGTTGTATGTGCTGGCTCATACGTCTATTCAGTCGCTCACTTCCACACGTGTGCACTTTATGTGTGAGGCAGGTCACTCGTGTTCTCGATCCTCAAAGTGCTCGTGATGCTCACGATGAAGCCGACAAAGGAGTCGACGAACGTCGCGCAGCAGCTCAAGTACCTCCGCGCGTACAAGTACGCGTTCCTGCGCCACGACATCGTCCCGATCCTCATGACGATCCTTGTCGACCCGCTCTCGCGCAAAGGCTCGGCACGTACTGCGCAGGTCGGTTCCACGAGCTATGGCTGTCTTTTAGTCGCGCTTGAGTTCGACTGTGCCTCACACTATGACTGCTGCTCATTGCTGATATTCACTCTAGGACTACCTCAATATGGAACTTGTGCTCACGCTCATTCGCAATGTCCTCGCGATTCCGAACGAAGACCCGCGCTTCGTCACATCTACGACGACGTACTTGAGCCACTTGCAAGAAGACTTCATCCAGACGCTGCACGAAGAGAGCGCGTACGAGATGATCTTGCTGTTTGCTCAGGTGCGCACGCTTTCTTTCTGTGAGGGCCAATGGATGGAACTACCTATTAGCAGATGTCTTACGCGACAGTGTGCTATGTGGCAACGTGTAGGACATTGAGTCGGCCGAGAACCGCGAGTGGAACTTGCTGATCATGGAGATGATGGACCTCACGCTCGACTGCTCGCACCCGAAAGCGGTCGCTGCGTTTGCAAAGCAGCGTCTCACTGGCGTCGACACGACAGCAGCAACTTCAGGATCAAGTGCATCGAACATGGCGGCTGCGGCGGCGGCCAAGACTGTGAGTCTCACACAGACGCTCCACTCCGAGAAGCTCTCAGGACAACAGCAGAAGCTCGGCGGCTCGCGTCGCCACTCGAACTTTGGTGGCGTCCTCACGCTCGTCGGACCAACTGGACGGTCGACACTGCTCACGAACTTCTCGAAAGTCGCTGACGACCAAGTGCCGCAAGCAGCGAAGAAGCCAGTGACACGTCGGCGCGGCGGTCGCCAGCGCGCAGGTCCAGCTGTGGACATCAGCGAGATCTTCAGCTCGAGCGCGAAAGTGACCGAGTCAGACCGGTGCGTCTCGAGTCCTTGGACATCTGATACTGCTGTGGTACTGCACTAGAGACTGAGCTGGTACGTGATCGACTGACACACTTGTCAATCTCTTGCCTTTGCTGCCGCTCGTGTACGCCTCTGTAGATCTACGATGAGCGTGCTCGTGGAGATCTGCGACTCGCTCGTGGCCAAGTCGTACTTCCAGCTCACGAACTCGCTCAAGAACGAGTTCCGGCGCGGGAGCAGCAAGCTCGTGTCCACTGATCGGCTTCAGTACTTTCACCTCGTATGGTTCCTCACGACGTACCACCGCCTAAAGCTCCAGGCGCAGAAGTCGCACTACCGCCAGCAGCTGCGCGCGCACGAGAAAGCGAAGACGCAGCTGCTACAGAACATGGACTTTGCGACGCCCGCGCCGCCGCCGCCCGCAAAGCCTGAGCTCGACGAGAAAGCCGTGCTCTCGACGCTCGATATGTTCTCGTTCAACTTTGTGCTCCAGTCGATCGAGACGTACGCGAGCGTGAAGAACGTCCACGGCATGACCGTGTCTGTGCAGCTCTTGACTGAGATGATGTCGTACTTGACCGAGCTCCACAGCAGCGACGACCCGCGCTACCAGCGCATCGCGGACTCGCTCCAGCACAAGATCCTGTACGAGCGCGACTTCTTGGACCGCTTGCCGGTGCTCTTGCGGTCGTGGTCGCCTGGGACGTTCTCGAAAGACTACGTCACGGACGTTGTCACACTCACGCACGTACGTCCTGGCGATTCTGTAGTAGTGTATCTCGTGAGTGATTCAAAGCGACTGACCATCACTCACTGTCTCTATCCTCTGTCCCACTGCAGCTCGTGTTCAAGATGCTCGACGCTCAGGGCAACATCAAAGTGCTCTCGCGCCGCAAAGCGCTGCTGGAAACGTACGAGCCTCACACAGAAACTGCTCTTGGGCTCAACTCGCTCAGTGTCTCACTCTCTCTGTGATGCTCATGCTCCACAGCAAGAAGAAGAAAGCAAAGAAAGCAAAGCAAAACGGCGACGCGTCCGAGTCCGAGTCGGACGAAGAGGAAGAAGCGGAGCGCCAGGCGCAGCTGCTGCTCGAGATGCAGCGCAAAGAGGCGGACTTTGACGTGCGGCGGTACTTTCAGAGCCTCTTGTCGCCCGACACGATCAAGATGTACTGCTTCCTCCTCGCGACGTACCGCGACAACAGCGCGCGCGTGAACCACTACATCCACTCGTTCTTCTACCGCATCAAGCACTTCCCGATCTACCCGCACGAGAAGGAGTGGACGATGCAGCCGCTGCTCTTCAGCATCCACGTCCTCTTGCTCTTCCACCGCATGCTCCAGGACGCGTCGATCCAGAAGCAGCCCGACTTCAAGCCCTTCTTGGACTTTATCCGCGGCGTCGTGCGCGACTACTTTGCCTTGGCGCAGCAGAACCACTTGCTCTTTGTCGAGTCGCTCTTGCGCCAGCCTTACGCCGTCAAGTCGGCGCTGCTGCTCCAGCGCAACTACGAACCGCTCGACTCCATGGCCAAGTCCCGATCCGAGGCGATTGCACTCGGGCGCGAGAAGCAGATCGCGCTCATCAACGAAGTGCGGCGGCAGAAGAAAGCGATCGACGCCGAGGAGCTCGAGGGCGAAGAGGAGTTCCAGTTCACGCTCGCGCCGTCGGACTTTAAAGCGTCGGCGCTCGTCACGGCCAAGCGCATGAGTGGTGAGAACGAGTCCGAGGGCGAAGCCGAGTTTGACGCTGCGGCTGTCGCGGCTGCGTCCACGACAGCGCCAAAGACGAAAGCAAAGAAGCCGCGCGCTGTGACGTCGAAAGCGGGGACAGACCGCGCGAAGAACTGGACAAAAGTCGAGGACCGGTACTTGGAGAAGATGTACCGCATGTACCGGCACTTGCCGTCGGTCTACGAAGTGATCTCGTACGAAGACATGTTCCAGGACCGCGACCGCACGGCGGAGCAGATCGAGCGCCGCGTCAAGTTCCTCAAGCTCCATCGCAAGACGCACGACTCGTCTGACGAAGATGAAGACAATGCGTCCAAGTCAGAGGACGACGACGACGACGAGAACGGCAAGAGCAAGCGGAATGACTCGGACGTCGATCTCGATCTTGAACTATTGGCACGTGGAAGTGCCGCGCCGCACGAATCGACTCGGCCGCGACGCCGTCTGCGACGCGTGACGACACTGAGCGACGACGACTCGGACAGCGAAGACGACTTGCTCCAGCAACTCGGTGGCCGAAAGCCGAAAGCGCGCACAAGTGGCGTCGATGCGAGCGCTGGTTCGCACTTGCTTGACACTGCAGCGAACGGCAATGACGAGGATGAGGAGGGTGACAATGACGCAGCAGTGCCGACGCAAGACTTGGACGAGGACATGGTCGAAGACGGTGCTGGCGTGATCGATGCTGCGAGAGATGGCGAGGCACGAGTGGCCGACGAGACTGAAAGCGAACAAGCGACGCAAGTTCTAGAGAATGGCGACGCGTCCACGCAAGTCATGGACGACGACACGGAAGTCGCCGACACGCAGATGCTGGTCGACGACGAAGACATGGGCGGCAGCACAGCAAACGAGGAGGACGCAACGGATGCAGTTCCTGCGAGCGAGTCGACGCAGTTGCTCGAAGAAGAGGTGATGGAGGCGACGCAAGACGCGACGGAGGAAGCAGCAGCAGTGCCTCCTACTGCTGTTGTTGCTACTGGTGATGACAATGCGGACGCGACCGAGTCGTCGTTGTTGCCTTCGAATAAGCGCACTCGCGACTCAGTCGACGACCAAGACAACGCGAATGATGCGGATCAAGCAGGCGTGACGAGTGGTTCACCGCAGAAGAAAGTGGCGCGCAGCGAAGTAGCGAGTGCAGAGGACTAACGAGTCAGCAGTAAGACACGCAGGAGGCGCTCGTCGTGCGTGCGAGCGATGGCACAGACGCGCGTTGCAATCCTAAGAGACGCAGTGCATCCTCACGCTCCTCATTCTTCCGTCTGTCTTCTCGTACAGACCAAGTCGCTCTCGCTCTTGCTCTCTCTTAGATCACACCGTCGTCGTCATCTTCGTCGTGCGTCGCATGTGCTGCGGCGGCTGCTGCTGCCATGGCGTCGCTCTCGCTGCTCTCTTTCCGGTCGATGCTGTGCGCACTGATGATCTCAGAGAAGCACTGCGCGCGCATGAGCGCCTGGTAGAAGCGCTCGTCCGCTGGGTCGCGCGTCGAGAGGAACTGCGTCTCGTCAAAGATCACGACCGACTCCTTTGTGTCGCCCACGACGAGACACGCGTTCGTGTGACCTGCGAGCAGTCCCGAGAAGAGCTCGAGGCACACGAGCCGCACTTGCTCGTCCGTGACTGCAGCGTCTGCACTACTCGTGGCGCTCGAGCTCCCAATGCGGTCATAGCTCAAGCGCATGGGCGTGAGCAGCCGATCGAGCTCGCGCTTTGCAGTCTCGAACGCCCGCGGCAAGTAGATCGCGTCCGCGCGGTCGTCCTGGAGCCCGAGACCGCGCCACGCGACGCGCTGGTCGCCAATGAACTCGACCGTGTTGCGGTCCATGTCGGCGACCAAGTAGAAGCCAGACGACGGCAAGTCGGCGCGCGACGCGAACGCACTGTGGACGCCGACGAGGATCGGCGTGGGGCACTGGAGGTACGACAGCAGCGGCTTTGGGAGCACGGGCGCGTACACGTGGCACCACGCGAACGGACGCAAGAGCACGCGAATCGCTTCCGCGCACTCGGTCAAGAGTGTATACTGGCTCGACACGAGCACGACGCTGCACTCGAGGAGCGCGCTGCCGAGGATCTGGAGCACGAGCGCCGTGCCAAAGTGCTCAAAGAGCGGCCGCACCGACACGTCCACGCGCGTCTCCAAGACGCTCAGCGGCAAGTTCAAGATGCTGCTGTAGCGCCGCGCGAGCGAACTCGCGTGCGTCGCGAGCGTGTTGCTCAGCGCGGCCTTTGGCGACGCGGCTTTGACAGCGTCGGCGTGGAAAAGCGCGCTGAGGCGCTCGTGGCTAAAGACGTCAGCGGGCGTCGCAGCGGTCACGACGTGCGCTTCGACGAGTCGCCGCAGCGTGCGCACGAGCGGGAGATGCGAGAGGACGCAGAAGCCTTTGGCGACGAACACGCGGTCGTTGCTCGTGCCGATCACGACCGACTCGTACGTGAGGTAGACCGAGCCAAAGAGAAAGCCGTTGCGGCCGCTCTGCTGGAACGGGAACAACACGTCGTCTGGCCGACGCTCGTTCGCATGCTGCGGCCGAATGAGCGTCCGGCCGTCCGGGACGAGAAACGCCTTCACGCGGTTCCGAATGTCGGCGTCGTCATCATTGACGCGTGCGTCGCGCTCGAGCGGAGGCGGCACGGCCATGACCATGAGCATCCCTTCTGGCTCGCGGCCGTCCTTCTTCTCGACAAACGTTGCAAACGTCAGGACGCGGTCGACTGCGGCGTCCTGCGCCTCTACGCCGTCGCGCAATGCCCCACTCGATGCGTCGTAGTGCGGTCGGTAGTGCACTTGGAGTCCGTCTGGGAGGTTCGTGAGCCGGATGATGCTTTCGAGGTTGAGCACCATCTTGGAAAAGTCGGTCTCGTCGCTCTCGTTCGAGCTGCCGCTCTCGCTCTCGCTCTCGCTCTCGTGCTCGCCTTTGCTTTCGCTCGTGATACTCCGCGTCTCGATCGTCTCTTCATTGCTGCTTGAGACGCCGTCGTCTTCGTCTGCGGCGCTACTGGCGTTGTCTCGTGCCTCGAGCGGCCGCGTGTACGCGAGTGCTGGGAACGACCGCGAGAGGAGCTTCGGTGGCGAGTCCTCAGTCGACTCTTCGCGCTCCAAGTGGATGAGCGAGTCCTTGAGCGCGACTTTGTACAAGTTGCTCTTCATGAACCGGTCGAACCAGGACGACCGGAGCATCACGAAGATCTCTTGCTGCGCTTTCGCGAACAACGCTTTGGCCAGTGGCTGCGGCGGCGAGAGCTTCGTGTCGAATGCGCGCGACTCGAGCGCGAGGATGAGGTCGTTCTTGGTCGTGAGCGTGATCGCCTGTGAGTCGTTCTGCGCTTTGTGTACGAGCACGCGCGCGAGCTTCCAGAAGAGCGCGTACTGCGCCGTCTCGAGCAGCGGCGTGAGGACGTACTCGACGTGGAGCCAGAAGTAGAGCTCAAAGTGCTGCCGGCTCTGCATGAGGAAGAGCAGGAAGTAGTGCGCAGCACGCGGTTGCTAGTGTGTGTGATAGAGAGACAGAGCCACACGTGAGTGAGTCCTAGGCATCTACAGCCGCCCTACGAGCGTCCTTGAGAGACAGAGAGAGAGAGAGACGTACCTGGAGTATCCGCTCCATCGGCACCGACTCGGTGTCGTTCTCGGTCGCCGTGAGCATCGCGAGGTACTCGGAGCTCTTGAGGAACCGCGGCATCTCTTCGCGCGTCAAGCGCATGTACGCGAGCTTCTGGATCGGGAAGAAGCCGTCAAGGACTGTGCTCCCGCCCCGGTCGATGCTTGTGCGCACGAGCTGCTCGAGCTCGACTGTGAGCTCGAGCGTCGACGAGATCTCAAACTCCGAGCTGTTGGCGATGTACTTGTCCCAGATCTTGATCGCCTGTTCGCGGCGCTGCTCCTCCGGCACGAGCTGGAGCTGCTCGAGCTCGAGCAGGAAGAGCAGCACTTGGTGGTAGTTGGTCTTTGCGCTTACCATGGCGTCGTCGGTCGAGAGCCACTGGAGCAAGTACGGCAGCTTCTTTGGGTCTTTCACGATCTCTTTCAGTGAGAACGGCACGTGGCCCTGCAGCCGCTCGAACGACGCGCCTGACATGCTCAAGAGCCCTGGCGGTGGCGCTCCCGACTGCTTGTCGTCGGATGATGTGCCAAATGGGAGACCGTTGCGGCCTTTTGTCCACTGCAGGCGGTTCGGTCGGTTCTGGAAGAGCTTGCGCAGCTTCGAGCTGACTGGGAACGGGTACGACGGCAAGTCAGACTGCGCGCGGTCTTTGCCGTTGCTAGTAGAATTGCTAGCGCCATTGACTAGCGGTGGCGACGGCGTGGACCGCCCAGGCATCGCGAACGACGCTTTCTTCGGTCGCGAGATGCGGTTCATAAACTGGTGCGCCGGCATTGAGTTCGAGCGGCCATTCGCTGCTATGGTGCTGCCGTTTCGTGCTCCTGTTGTCGCAGTGGCTTCTGCTGCTGCGCGTGGCGGCGCCGTCGTGCTCTTTCGCGCCGAGCTATTGCTGCTGGCAATGCTGTTGCGTGACGCTGCGGCTGCTGCAGTGGACGCAGCGGCGACGGACGCGTCGCTTTGCTTCTCTTCGCCAAAGAGCCACGCGTCGAGACTGACGTTGCTCGTGAACGCGCGCATCTGGACGATCGGCGGCAGTAGTAGTGTTGGGGCGAAGGAGCTACTGATGAAGCGGAAGTGAAGCTGGCGTTTTCTGTTCAGCCGTGCAAGAACGCAAATGCTAACAGTATAGTCAGAGCAAGTGACATCATGGGGGTTTGTTGTGATGTATGCTCTTTCCCTCATTTATATCACTACGTGCATTCTGGTGCGCAACGACGGAGCTGCTCGTTGCCGCACATCAAGGACGACGACGACGCGAACGATGAGCGCCATGGCGACGAGCAAGCGCGACGTGCTGCGACTCTACCGCCGCATCCTGACGCTCCACAAGAAGAAGCTCGCGCCGCACATGCGCATCCTCGGCGACCAATACGTCCGGTGCGTTTCCCTGCAAGTGTGTTGTGAAGCAGCAGTTCTAGTGTGCGCATGCGTGCAGGCACCTGTGGACGACAACGCGCAGCTTTCGTCGCTGCCACTTGCTCACACAAATGAATGTGTATCTATGCTTGAACGTATGCTCCTTGCGGTCTGCTTGCAACTGGCGCCTACAGTGACGAGTTCAAGCGCCACAAGGATGCTGCGCCAAAGTTCGTGCCGCTCTTCGTGCGCGAGTGGCAGCAGTACGAGCAGATCATGAACCAGAAGCAAGACAGAGTGCGTATGCACATGTGTGGCAAGTTTGAGCGCACACGTGTTCGACTGCACGCGTGTGTGTCTTGATCGCATGGCTGTGTGTGTCTGTTGCTACTGAGCGCACCTGACCGATGTCATGTGTGTGCTGGATGTGTTTGTCTGACTGCGTCGTCACGCAGTTTGGGAAAGAGCTGTCGGCGGACGAGAAAGCGTTGCTGGATGCAGAGCAGCAGGAGAAGCTCCAGTCGCTCAAGGACGCCGCGAAGAAGGTCGGCGAGACGATTACGATCAAATAGAGTCCTCGCACAGGCAGAGTCCTGCGTGCAAAGGAGCGATTGGCATTGCGTCACTACTGGTGCTGCTAGTATGTGTGTTGCAACGTGGTTTACTGCTGAGCTATGAGTCTGTGTGCGTGCTCAATCGAGGAGTGGGCTGTCCATGGTTCACAGCCGCACTCGCGAGTTCGTCCAGTCGTTCAGTGACCCACCAGCTTGAACAGCGAATGGCAACTTTGCCACTGCATGACCTGTGAGACCACACGAGAGTCATCACCAGCACAAGTCCTCGAACACAACGTGATTGCGAAACGAGCATATGCTGCGAGGCGCGTCCGCAACTGCTCAAGTCCAGCGCTATTGCCAAGAGAGCAGCACAACGAAGAAAGCGATTGCAGGAAGATTGACTGGGAGGTAAGCGCCGTCCAAGTCAACCATCTGTGACGATCACAGATACACACAAGGTATCCCAGAGCGCAATGCGACGCAGCGGTGTTGAGTTCCCCTCAATATCTAAAAAAGTCTGAGAACTCACTTTATGTTTGAAAATCACAGTTTCTGTGCTCTTTCAAAACTAGCAGTTATTAATAGCTCACAATATGTATAAAACAATGGTGTGCTCAGTTTTAATGTCAAGATCACACAATGTATGCTCAGCAAGCTCACTTTCTGATTGATCACACTATGTATGCGATCAATTGTGTTTAGCACCTTTTTGTTAGATATACGTAAAATCACACAAACAATACTCTTTTGTGGACTCTCACTCTTAATTTGCTTACACTATTTATGCCGTTACTCTGTCGTCTCTAGTTCACATTTATTGTTAGCTATCTTCTGAAGGGTTGAACAAACTGACCACAAAAAGCCAGCGTACCTTTTCAGGACACTTCATATGATTGACTCTTGGACTTTTCCACGATTTCTGTTCTCACATATTACGCACTCTTTGGATCAAACGTGAATCGTATCAGCCGTGTCTGTTTGTGTATGCATCAGTATCCGTCGCTGGGTCGTCGAGCCATTCAGTACTGCGGTTTATTTGTTTGTTTGTTTATATGTTTACCCTTTTGTCTGTCTTTTTGTTTGTTTGTATAGGTGGATGAATGGATGGATGGATGTTTTGCAGTATTGCAGTGTGACGGCGCGCCTCGATTGCGTTGCGGCTAGAACGTTTGGGTCATTTGTGGAACAGTTGTACAATATGGATCATTGACGCGTACGCGCCTCGCGCCACATGGCATTCGCTGTGTCACTGTGCGTTGTGTTGTGTTGCATTGGAACATATGGCCGTTGTGTTTCAATGCGTTGTGTGCTGAGTAATCATATGCAGTGAACGTACTTTGTTGCGTTAAATTGTATTATGTTTTGCCGTTCGGGTTACGAGATGAGTTGTCTTTTGATCACGCTATCTGGGTGTATGTTTGTTTTACTGTCGGAGACCAGCGTATAACGTATACCATCGTATCGCTCGGCTGTATGTTATGTATGTATGTCTCTCTCTCTCTCTCTCTCTCTCTCTCTCAGTGTGTATGTGTATGTGTATGTGTATGTGTATGTGTATGTGTATGTGTATGTGTATGTGTATGTGTGTTATTGCTGGGGTTGCGAGATGTGTCGTTTGTGAGTTTGTGCGTTTGTGTATATTTGAGTTTGTGTGTTAGTGTGTTAGTGTGTTT
>JAASFN010000607.1:0-16609 GCA_023333795.1 Globisporangium rhizosaccharum | reverse complement strand
CCACCATGAGCAAGCTCGACCGTGCCGTGTACGACGCCTACATGGCGCTCCCGATCGACGGCCCTGTGCTCGCCGAGTACGTCTGGATCGGCGGCTCGGGCCAGGACCTGCGCTACAAGACGAAGACGCTCGACACGTCGCCCAAGTCGTTGGCGGACCTGCCGATCTGGAACTTTGACGGCTCGAGCACGGGCCAGGCGCCGGGCGACGACTCGGAGGTGTTGCTGCGTCCAGTGGTGATCTTCAAGGAGCCGTTCCGCGGCGGCAAGCACATCCTCGTGCTCTGCGACTACCTCAAGCCTGTGCACGTTGACTCGACTTGCAGGGTTGACAGTATGCAATGTTATGGCGTGGCCACGATGAGTAGTGCTCGCAACGATAGGACACCACACTCACAGACAAACATACATTGCGCAAGAACAGGAGCCACGCAGACTCGACGACCCACGATTGACTCTCACTGAGTCGTGCATAGGTCGTCGATTGGTACATCTGCATCTTCACTAACAAACGCACTTGAGCTGAGCGACTTGGCGAGAAGGGAGACTGTATAGTATGGAGGGCATTTCTTCGGCTTTGGACGCACGCAGGTGCAGCAAGCGTATGGTAAGGGTTGGCGGCGCTTCAGCTCCTCCCTGTCCAACGGGTACGTGAAGCTATCCAGGATCTCGTACAACACATGTGAAGCGGCTACAACTTCGCTTTCGCGTGTTGCGAGACTCACCTCGACGTTGTGCTCGAATGCTGCTCCCGTCGTTGTGCGAGCCGATCACGACTAAGTCGTCATCGATGATGATGACCTTGGCGTGCACACAGGTACGCATGGTCTTGAGCACTACACTTCTGTGAAGCTCTCGGACTTGTCAGTCGATCGTGCACGCCTGGTTCTTGTCGACAATGAGCTCCACGGTCACTTGGTTGCCCGGCAGCTGCGCAAGCGCGTCGAGTCGCTCCCTGACGTGAGGGCGTACGCGATGATCTTGACCCTCTTGTGGACACGGCTGAGCTGGTTGAGCAGCCACGCGTCGTGGTTGTTTTCGAGGCCGCGCAACGAGAAGCGACCGGACGGGTTGTACAAGACTGTGGTCGAGTGAGCGCGCTGGAGCTCCTCTTGCAGTAGCCGGTGCTCTTGGTGCAGTTGTGCCTTGAACTCAATAGCACGCTCCATCTCTTTGCGGAGAAGAGACTCGAGCGATTGCCGCCGCATCTCCTCCATGCTCAGCTTTGCGGTCAGTGTCTGCACACGCTCTCGCTCAAGCGCTAACGCAGCGCTCAGACGCTCTACTTGGCTCTTCAGGTCATCGAGCTCGGCAAGATCTCTCGGGTCACGGTTGTGCATGAGCTTGCTCTGGTTGTTCCCGATCGATCTGCGCACTGATCTGTAGCGAGAGAAGACTCGCTTTGACGCAGCGCCCCGCGCTTGAGCGGACTCATGAACAGCTCGTCGAACGTCGTCGCCGCTGCAGCCGTCGGTCTTCTGGATCAGCTCGATGATATCGTCGCGGGTAAATGCCATCGTGCAAGTGTAATGTGATGTAGCTCAACGACAGATCCAGCAAGATCGAAGATTCGCGAGAACAAGCAACATATAATTTACAAAAAATACCTAAAAGCAATACAATGACGCGGCATTTTCTACCAGGCGCGTCACGTTTATAGGTGCTAACCAGAGAGCTAGTTACCTATATAGGTATTTTATCGCTTCGCACCCTTTTTTAGCACTACTGAAACACTGTGTGTTTGATCTTCAAGACAAGTACCGCGCACTTTTGATTTTCACATTGCCGTCCAGAGTCGAATCGTCGCTAACATTTGGTGTTTCAAAGTCGAATGACAAGTCGTTACAGCGACAAGACGACCACGAGAAGAAGATGAAGAAGATGGCGCGTAAGACGCAGGAGCAAGCTGCGGCGGCAAAGATGGCGCCCTTAGCAGACCCCGCGAAGGCAAGGACCGTGGCTCTGCTGGCAGCCGAGCACTTGATGCTCGATCTCGGCTACTCGGCCACCGATGTGATGTGAGCGCTGTCTTCTGGCCGGACATCGCCGGCGTCTCCAGACCGAATCTCCAGACCAAGTTTGGTAAGGAGGCGGTGGCAAAGAAAGCACAGCAAACAAGCAACCAAGCAGAAGCAGCACCGTCTCTCTCTCCGACATCGACACCATCGTCACCACAGTGCGCAACCAACCCGCATCGAGACGCTCGCGACGCTCTAGAAGTCTTGAGCACTCGCGCGGAGCAAGTTGTGATAGCGGACGAGTGCTGCTGTGTCGATGTGGCACGAGTGTTTGGGCTGAACGCAGCGGCACTTGCTCGGCGCTGCAAAGAAAGAGAGCAAAGGAATGCTACGCGACAGGCCGACCAAGACTTCTACAGCGCTCAAAATGATCGCGCTCGAAGACAAGCATGCCTCGAGCGCGATCGAGTTCAAGGGTCGCGTCCGAAAGTGGATCAAGCGCAAAGTAGCGGTGCTCTTGAAAGAGACGCACATTCGCGCAGCCAAGCAGCGCTTGAAGGACTCGAGTGACAAGAAGCGCAAGCAAGTGGAGTCGTCGTTAGTGAGCGCGCCGCGCAAAATAAGCACGGAAACTAATTACGTTCTGTTGCGATTTTGCTGAACAGCAATGAAGTGGTGGTGTTTGATTTGATTTGCTGTTTTGCTAAACACAAGCAATCCGAACTTAAGTGAACAGCGGCATTTCACACGAGCGCGACAATGGCGACAAACACGTCGATGCGAACGATGCCATCGTCGATGATGCAGGCGCAGCAGGCGATGACTGCGCCCGCGGCTCGCTGGACGATGTGCAGCCAGCAAGCGAAGGTGCTGCTATCACTACCTCAGCTGCCAAAACAAAGCGCGCAGCACCAGACCCACACAACACCACCAAGTTCTACTGCGACGCTTGCTTGGACGGCAATGCCAGAAGGATCCACATGTGAGAAAAAACTGGTGTACAAATAATATGTGGGGAATGGTGGGTTATGCAGCAGATAATACAACACAAAAAGTTGAGGAACATTTTATAAAATTGGGAAACCTGTTCGAACACAATCTTGCAACATTCAGCAGAAATACAAATGTAACAGGAGTGGAGTAACAGATATTAATAATTTTCCAAGAAGCACCGTCGTGCATCAACTTAACTGACATAGCAGTTCATTCCTCAGCTTCACTCAGTATAAAGTCGCGTGAATGAAGACGACTCTTCACATCACCGAGCGCCAACGAGTGCCAGCAGCAGCACTGCACTGCACTGCAGCAGCAGATGGCTCCGCATGCAGCTCTCGTGGTGCTGTGCGTCCTTGCGCTGCTCATGAGCACTACTCAAGCACTATGTCCGAACGACTGCTCAGGACGAGGCGTGTGCGACCGCTACATGATCTGCCACTGCCTCGATGGCTACACTGGCTACGACTGCTCAGGCATTGCGTGTCCACTCGGCCGCGCATGGGGCGACATCACTGCGACGAACCGCGCACACGAGCTCGCAGAGTGCTCAGGACGCGGCCACTGCGTCCATAGCACAGGCGTGTGTCAGTGTCAACAGGGCTTCTCTGGCAACGCCTGTCAGTACACCGACTGCCCTGATAGCTGCATGGCGCATGGCAAGTGCGTCTCGATGCGCGAGCACGCTCAGAACGAGCTCGTCTCGCGCGAGCTCTACGATGCATTCGCGTTCCGGTACGACGACATTTGGGACGCCGACAAGATCCTCGGGTGCGAGTGCGACGAGACGTACTCTGGACCAAACTGCGCGCTCAAGCGCTGTCCAGTCGGCGACGACCCGCTCACGACCAGCCAAGCCGATGAAGTGCAGCTCATTGAGTGTACTACGAACTACCAGCAGCAGACGCTCACATTGCGCTCCGACGCAGCGCTGACGCAAGGCACGTTCGTGCTCTTCTTTGGGAATCAGTACACGCGACCGATCAAGTTCAACGCCCTCGCGTCCGTCGACTCGAACGGCGTGTCAGTCGCAAGTGCGCTTCGAGCGCTCTCCGGCGTCGACGCGATCACTGTCACGCGCACGAGCCAGTCCGCGACACAGACTGACTGGCAGATCAACTACCCACTCACAAACACAGCGCAGAACATCATTGTGCCGCGCTGGAAGGTGCTCGAAGTGCAGCAGTTCATCTGCGCCGCTGACGCCGGTGTCTTCTCGCTCACATTCAACAACGTCACAGTGTCCAAGATCCCGTTCAACGCAAACGTGAACACGTTCCTCGGCCTCGTAGGCAAGATCCCAGTCATTGGGACGCTCGACGTCACGTTCGAGCCGAGCGGGACGACCACCGTGTGCTCGATCGCAGGCACGTACGTGACGATCAAGTTCACGCAGCTCTGGGGCCGCACATTCGTTGGCGACATCCCGTCGGTCACGTTCTCGAACCTCGATGCAAAAGGACTCGTTGCGCTCTTCCTTGGCGCTGGCGACGGCTTCATCGACGTCGAGACAAAGGAAGTGGTCAAGGGCTTTGACACCTGCCGTGTTGTCGAGCAGCAGACGTTCGAGTGCGCAGCGACGAGCGGGAGCTTTGCGCTCACGTTCGAGGACGGCACGCGGGTCGCAGACTTGCCGTTTGACATCACAGCAGACATGCTGCGCGCGACGATCATTGCGTCCGTCGCGTACATCATCGACATTGACGTCACGTACTCGAGCGGGAGCTCAACAGCGTGCACTGTCACGGGCACGACGATCACGATCGCGTTTGTTGTCGTTGCGACCACTGGTGCAGCCGGCGACGGTGACCTCGCGCTCGTGCTCGCGGACCGCACGAATGGCGGCGTGAACGGACTGAGTCACATCTCAAACCGCCTCAAGTTCCCAACGACTGCACTCGCAGAAGTCGTGCGTGGCGTGACGTGCACGCCACTGGACCAGAGCTTCAGCCCGGACCCGACGAACCAGCTCGTTGCGCCTGTGCAGCAGGGCGGCGGTACGTTCACAGTCGCATTTCGAGACTTCACGAGCGCGCCGATACCAGCGCACGCAGCGCCAGAAGACGTCCAGCGACTGCTCCAGCTACTGCCGAGCATCCGGGGCGTGAACGTGAGCTTCACTGGCGCGCAAGCGTGCGCAACGCCAGCGAACGTGATGAGCGTCACGTTCACGCAGAACTTTGGAAAGCACGTGTCGTTGCCACTGAGTGCTTGGTCGTGACGCTAATGGAGCAGCTCACTCACCCACGCTTGTGTGCGTGTGTGTATGCTTGTAGCTTGCCGACTGTCGTCGTCGATGGCGCATTGCTTGTGCCTGGCTCGAGCATCGCTGCGTTTGGAGGTGGCAAGGATACGCGTGGCGTCGTGTCGGTTGACGGCACGAAAGAGAGCGCTGTGTGCTCAGGCCGTGGGATGTGCGAAGACCTCAAGCTCGGCAAGTGCGTGTGCTACCTCGGGTACACAAACAGCAACGGACGAGGCGAGCTCGGGAACATATTCGTGAACCGTGGCGACTGCGGCTGCACGTCACGCATCCCAGTGTCATGTCCAGGAGATCTGTCATGCAGCGGCCATGGGACGTGCTCTGGCGAGCCGAGCTGGAAGTGCTCGTGTGCAATCGGGTGGCAAGGCGGCGACTGCGCTGACCGCACGTGTCCGTCAGGAGCTGCGTGGTTTGACTACCCGAGCGACGTGAACGTTGCGCACCGGGCAATGAGCGAGTGCAGCAACGTCGGGACGTGCGACCGCAGCACTGGACTCTGCAAGTGCCCTCGCCCGTACACTGGGACTGCGTGCGAGCTGAGTACGTCTTGCATGCATGCTCAGCTTGTGAGAAGACTGCGATAGAGCCGTCATGTGCGAATGCGAGTGCGCTATCGTCTCACTAACCTCACTCTCTCTATGTCTACATGTTTGCTATGCTATGCTGTAGTGTCCTGTGGCGGGTCTGTCTCCGAGTGCTCAGGGAATGGGCAGTGCCTGACACTGAACGACTTGGCGCCACTCATAGCTGTCAAAGGCGAAGTCGCAGACTTTGCGTACGGCGAGGACCCGAACAACGCAGTCACGTGGGACCGCAGCAAGATCCGGAGCTGCTTGTGCGATCCGCCATTCTTTGGTTACGACTGCTCACTGCGTACGTTGTGTTGTCACGCATGGCGTCATGTCTGTTGAGAGGGCGTGCGTGCGTGAAGACTGAATCACATGCATGGTATGAGCCTCACAGGCGAGTGTCCGCGTGGCGATGACCCGAGCTCGTACGACGACGCCGTTGAGATTCAGCTTGTGCAGTGCATCGCAACTGCAGGGACCTTCACGCTGACGTTCCGTGACCAGACCACTGCTGCTATCGCTGCGAACGCAAATGAAGCAACAATCAAGAGCCGACTCGAGTCACTGTCGACGCTGCAGGAGGTAGCGGTGACGTTCGTCGGAAGCACGACCGCGTGCTCTCCTGGCAACTCGGTCATGCGGATTGAGCTGACGAGTGAGCTGGGCGACCTGCCATCGCTGCGTGGCTCGCGCGCACTGCTGCGTGACAACACCAATGGCAATGGACTCGACGGATCAGGCGCGCTGGTCTTTGCTGTCGGCGGCGCGACGCTCCAAGGCGAGCAGTCCGTGAAAGGCACACGCGAGTCTGCATTCTGCTCGAACCACGGCACGTGCGACTTTTCCACTGGCGTCTGCGAGTGCGACGCGAACTACGGCAGCAGCAACGGCAAGGGCGGACCCGGTCCGATCGGTGACTGCGGCTTCCACGAGCTCAAGTACGTCGCGCAGCAGCAGCAAGTGATGTAGCCATCTTGGTGAAACAAGGAGTCAAACCTACTACTCGATATTAAATGTCCAGCACAATAGCACCATGTGCACACAAACCTATAAATCTATTATTGTGTTTGTGTTGTCTCGCCTTTTCATCTGGCTCGATCATTCCCCATTAGCCCAAAGCAACATCAAGCGACGAAGACGACGACATCTATGGCGCCTAAAGGACGTGGGACGTGGATCTGGCTGAGCCTCGCGCTCATCGCCGCTGTGCTCGCGTTCGCGTGGCCCTCGATTGAGCAGCAGCTGCGCGTGAGCGGCGTGCCATGCCCGTGGCCGTTCTCGCTCTTCCACACGTCACACGGCAGCGGCAGTGGCCACGCACCGACTGACAGCGTGCAGCAGCTCACCAAGTACACGCTCGAGGAGCTCAAAAAGTGCGAGAACTGCTCATAGTACAGCAATAAGACGCTGTGTGTGAGTGAAGGGAGCTGACTCGTGTGCCACGTGTGTGTGTGTGCTGCTGCTGCAGATACGACGGCAGTGACGAGAGTCTCCCGATCCTGCTCGCGATTGGCGGCAAGGTGCGCTCACTGTGTGTCTGTACCTGGCATACGCAAGCGCACGCTCTACGCAGAGCTAACAACAGCGGCTCGCTGCGTGACGACAGGTCGTGGATGTGACAAAAGGCGCCAAGTTCTACGGTCCCGGCAAGACGTACGCCCAGTTCGCTGGCACGGTACGCTGTCTCAATCTCTCTCTTGCGCTCGCTTGCTTCCCATCTCATGCAATGCGCCTCTCATATGTGCACATCTGTATGGCGCATGACCGGTAGGCGTGCACTCGCGCACTGACGCTCGGGTCACTGGACAAGGCGGTACGACACGCTGCGATACGACAGCCTCAGCATCGTGATGCAGCGAGAGCTCATCCACTTTGACTTACCTCTTCCTCTCCTTGTTCCCACTACTCAATGCGTCTCTAGGACATTAGCGACGACGTGAGCGACTTCACTGACAAGCAGACGCAAGAGATGGAGGAGACGCTCGCGTTCTACTTTGACAAGTACCCAGTCGTACGTGTCACGCCGACAGTTGACATTCCTGCTCCTGCTGCTGCTGCGAATGGCCATGGACTCACCATGAACGACTGCATCGACGTGTGTGTCAGGTCGGCGAACTCGCGTGAGCAGCAGCGTCTTCTAGCCAGAGACGCGCCGCTTCATGCGCGTAGTCGATGTCGCCACGTGACACAGTGTTGACCACCACTCACTGACCAGCAATACACGACCACTCGCTCTCGCTCTGTCTATGACTCTTTCACTCATTCAGTCACTTGCTCTCATCCTCACGCGTCCCATTCGTACACTTCGAGCGCATCGACTGTGAGCTCTTTGCGGCAGATCTTGGCGACGTCGCTGCAGAGACCGCGGAAGCGCCGCTCTGCTTGCCGCGTCGGAGCGAGCGCCAAGCGCATCCACAGCTCGAGCACGCGCTGGCGATCGGCGAGCACGAGTTCAGTGACGCCCAGTGCGTCGCCCTTGGTCGTGAGCGCGAGCAGCAGAGCGTTCGGCACAGCTGGGACATCTGCAAACGTGCTCAAGAGAGCAAAGAAGAGCTTCCCGATGGCGTCAAACAGGATGCTCGGACTCTTGACTGCGAGCGCTGCGACGATCGTGTCGATCCACTGCGTGAGCTGCGGCGACGGCGTGTGGTCGAGACCACCGCTGCTGCTGCCGAGGACTGCGCTGTCGATCTGGTCGCGGAACGGCGCGAGCTTTCCGCGGCTCTCGCTCACGACGAATGCGAGGAAGACAATGACGGCGTTCGTCGACGCGCGGTCCTGGTTCCCTAGGCACGCGAGACTCAGGTCCGTGAGCACGGGGAACGCACTTGACGTGAGCACAGCGGCAGGGCAGAAGAGCACGAAGCGGTACGCGAGCTCGTAGAACGCGCGGAGCACGTCTGGTGCGTCGCTCAGCGCGTGGGTCGTGAAGAACTGGAACGCTGTGCGGCTGAGCGCCGTCAAGAGGTCGCGAAAGCTCTCAACGACCTGTGGCGCGAGCTCGTCACTGCCGCTGCGCTTACCAAAGACGTCGACTGCGACGCACGCGCACTCGAGCGGCGCGACAAACTGGTGGCGCTCAAACACGTGCACAATGAGTGTCGCAATGGCACCAAGCTGGCTCGCCATGTCGTCGCGGAGGCTTTGGAGACACCAGCCGTAGAGCTGGAAGAGCGCGTCCATGACGCTTTCGTGGTCGCTCAAGCGCGCGGTGATTGGCTCGAGGTGCGGCCAGAGGTGCTGCACGACGGATGCAGTCATGCTACGTCCACCCCCGACGTCGGACGGCGCGTCGAGGAACCGCACGACTTTGCTCAGGACGCGGAGCTCGTTGCCGACGACAGTCAGGACGAACTCGTCAACGCGCTCGAGCGCAAGCACGTGGTCGAGCCGACCGAGCGCGTCCGTCAGGACGGCTTCGAGGATCGTCGAGCAGTGCGGCGAGACAGTCGCAGCGCGCACGAGCCCTTCAACGACGAAGAGCCGGTCGTCGATCGCCATGTGCGCGTCGTTAAAGTGCTGGATGCTCGCGACGAGGTACGCCGGTGGCATCTGCGCGAGGCATTCGGCGCACACTGTCGCGATCTGCATGAAGCTCCGCGCCGCGTTCGCGCAGCTCGGCGGCGCACCAAGAGCGCTGTCGAGGTACTGGAGCACGGTCGCGAGCACTGCAGTGCTGCTACTGGCGGTCGCTTTCGCAAAGAACCACGGCGCGAACTGACCGAGGACCTTTGCTGCAGCCGTCACGACCTGGACATGCGGCGCCTTTGCGCGCAAGACGCTCTCTAGGACCTGCGCCACGAGCGCATCGAGGCGACTGTCGCTGCTACGCTTGCTCGCGACGCGCTTCTTGACGTCGTCTGCGACGATCGAAAGCGCAAAGAGACTCGCTTCGACGCTTGGCCAGTCGCCGTCCGAGTCGGGACCAAACGCACTAGCACTACCAGTGCCAGCGAGCGTCGTGGCCAAGTGCGTGAGCACGTACTCGCTCTCGAGCGAGAAGATTGCGAGGAACGCGTCGCTGACGCCTTGGGACCCAGTGCGGAACGCGAGCAAGTCGTCGAGCTCGAGCTCGTCCATCTCGCTCGGGTCCTGCGTGTACGTGCACTGGCGCAGAAGGACCGTAAAGAGCTGTGCGAACGCGTCGCGCTGGAAGTAGACGTGGCGCTCGGCCACTGGTTCGTCCTGCACCAAGAGCCAGAACTCGAGCGTGAGCGACGCGATCTGGCGCCGCGGATGTGCACCGAGCGCGAGCATCATCTCGCCGAGCGCGACGGCTTCGCGCGCACTGCCAACGACGATCCACTCGACGTACGTTTCGCAGAACGTCGATACGACGTCCGTGATCGCGTGGCTGATCTCGTCCTCTTCGGCGACGAGCGCGCTCTCGCACGCGGCGCGGGTCTTGAGCAAACCGTTCGCAACGGCGCAGAGCGCAGTTTCCTGGTCACTCGGCGTTGGGTACTCGGCGACTGTGATGACTTTCCCGAGGATCTCGGCGCACACTGGGAGGTACTTGGACTTGGTGCAGAGCGCGTCAATGAGCGTGAAGAGCGTCGCGCGGTCATGGAGGAACATCGTCGTGAGCGAGATGCCGGCTTTCGCGCTCCAGGTGTTCAAGCACTGGAACGCTTCGCTGCGGAGGTCAACGACTTCGGATGGCGGCGCGTCGTCGCACGCAGTCACGACCGTCGTAATCGCGCGCGTGACGTCTTTGCTGAGCGTGTAGAGGTGCATCTCCATCGCGTCGCGCGCCGCGAACGGGAGCTCAGCGTCTTCGATCTCTTCGCATACGCACCGCGCGAGCGTGAGGAAGAACAAGAGCTGCGCGCGGTCGTTCCGTGCGAGCGCCTGAGCGACCGTTGCAGGCGCGGCGAGGTGCGTCAAGCGCGCGTTGCACTCGTCTGGCGCCGAGACGAGCATGACGGCGTAGATCGCACAGAGTTTGCTGAAGAGCGCACTGTGGAACGCGCGGCGGCCAGTCTGCACGTCGTCAAGTACGCTCTGGATCGACACTGCCATCTGCGGCTTCGTCGCAGCCGGCACTTTGGTCCACTCGCGCCGGGCTTTCGTGTGGATCATGTTCGCTGCGAAGAAGAGCGCTTCAGGCGGGAGGTTGAGTGACACGTCGAGCAGCAGCTGCATGCCGACGACCCACGCGCTCTGTATTCACATACAAACGCATACGAGGACGCTTAGATGAGCTTCTCTCTCTCGCTTGCATCGCGTTGCGATCCCCACACACATGCACTCGACCTCGGAGTCGGCAAACGCAATGAGAAACGCGTTCGCTTCGCGCTGGCGCTCGACGCCTTCCTGAACAACAACGCAGGAGAGACACAAACAATCGCGAGCGTGCAGTGTGAGGCCATTGTCTGCAGCTCTAGCATGGACGCACGGAGACATCGCACCATGCCATAGAGCGCTTGGATCGCGCCGAGCACAGTCGCGAGATCAGCGGTGGTGTCGCTCATGATGATGATGATCGCAAAATGATTCATCGTCGAGCATGTCTTCTGTACTCGTACTTTAATGAGCATATGCAGTAGACTGCAACGCCATTCGTAAGCTCAAGGTGCACGTGAGCATGAGCATGACCTCGAACGCTCCTGCAGGTGCTGCGCCAGCACGGCGCTTCTCGCCCGCGACCAAGTCCGTGCTTGCTGGCTCGGTCGCAGGCATGGCGAGCGTCGTTGTGTGCCATCCGCTCGACACGATCCGGACGCGTCTGCAGATCTCGCCGCTGCGCTTTCACGGCTTTATCGACTGCGCGCGCCAGACGCTCGAGCGCGAAGGCGCACGCGCGCTCTACAAGGGCTTCTTGCCGCCGTTCTTCAGTCAAGCAGTGTACAAGTCGGTCATCTTCACAACATCTTCGAAGCTGCGCAACGACGTACTGCCACACGCGAACCTGAGCGCCTCAGCTGTCTCGCTCGCAAGCGGCGCGATCGCGGGCGGCCTCAACGCGTTCCTCGTCACACCGGTCGAGCTCATTCGCAATCGCCTGCAGGTCCAGTACGAGCGTCCGCGCGCGAGTCGTGCGTACCGTGGCACGATGCACTGCGTTTCGCAAGTTGTGCAGCGCGAAGGCGTGCTTGCGCTCTGGAAAGGGCTCACAACGACTGTGCTGCGCGACTCGCTCGGCGTCGCGTGCTACTTTCTCGGCTACGACTTTGCGCGCGCGCGCTTGAGCGCGTCGGCTGCGCTCCAAGGCCACGACACCGCAGTGCTCCTCGCTGCTGGAGCGTTTGGCGGCATCAGCTTCTGGGCCATTGCACTGCCGTTCGACACCGTCAAGTCGCTCATCCAGGTCGATGGCACGCGCGGCGCGTACACGGGACTGGTCACGAGCACGTCGCGCCTCGTGCGCAAACATGGCGTCTCGCACCTCTTCCGCGGCTGGCAAGCGGCGTTTTCGCGCGGGATCCCCGGCGCTGCGATCACGTTCTACGCGTTTGATCGCACCACTGCATGGCTCAACGCCCTTGACGACGACGATGATGTACGAGCTTAGAGGACTCGTACGAAGTGAGTACGCGAGAGCGCGACCTAGGAGCTAAGAGCGAGGAGCTCACTCACGTGCCATTCATTGCATTGACACGTGTTTCTGTGACATACAGACTGAGGGCATGCCGCTGACCACTACGCATGCGCACGGAGCACGGCAGCGAGGCTCGCGACGCGCTTGCCGAGGCCAATGGCTTTGTCTTGGAACATCTGGTGCACTGCATCTGGGTCGGTCGGGTAACAGAGCGAAGGAAAGGGAGCCGAAGAGGCAGCGTCGCTGCTTGACCGGGCGTCCGGGCGCAGCGCAAACGGCCCTTCTCCAACGACAGCAGACGCGCCGAATGCGCTCGTCCAGCGCTCGCCGCCGACGATGACCATGCGGAAGACGAGCATCGAGTGGAGCAAGTTAACCATCGTGAGCTCTTCGCCGGCCGAGATGCCGGCGCCGGTGACAAACGCTGCACCGACTTTGCGGCTCAGGTCCGCTGAGAGCGCCCACGAGCTCAGGAACGCAGCCATCTACGCAGATATATGAGCATACACGTACATACAAGAGCAAGGTGAGTGCGCTGTGCTAGGGGAGCGACTGGCAGTCCACCAGTGAGGTGGCTCACGCAAGGACGCACCGTGGGCTCGACGTTTGCGTTGATGACGTGAGAGCCGAGGATCACAGCGTCGGCCCAGAGCACGTCGTCTGCAAACGACGCATTCGCGACAGTACGCACACGCACGTGCGAGTCGTTTGCGACGACACTGCGCACGCCCTGCTCGACTGCACGTGCGAGTTTGGCCAAGTGCGTGCCGTTCGAGTACACGACCAAGACACGCGCCGCGTCTGTGCTATTCGGCGCTACAACATAGGGTGACACGTGCACAATAGGTCTGACACCTGCGCCTGCTGATGCGCGGTGCGGTACGCCCTGGAGCTCTTGCAGCGCTGTGAGGACTTGGTTGGAGACGGCGATGACACGCATGAGTCCAACTGCTGTGACGAGGCAGAAGAGCACAAGGCCGATCGCGCCGAGGCGGCGCAAGTCAACGCGCGTCGACTCTCTCTTTACGCGTGGATGCATCGTGCTGGCAGGAGCACCGACTGACTCGAGCAGCGGCGTCCGGTCGCCAGCGTGCAGCGCGCCACGAGCGTTCATTATCTTGAGTTCGCTCTTCCTGAGTTCAACGCACAATGACAGTACAAAAATCGATAGTGACGAAACCCACATGGACTGACTTCCAAGTCGATGACGCTCGTCGTGAGAGCACAGGTCGAAGCGACTGCGTCCTGCGTTCATCGCATTACTTTTGGCTGCAGCGGCATCCAAGGGTCGATGTACTCTTTCAACTCGCATCTGGCGTAGCAGGACACACAGCTTGACTGGACCATCTCAATCGCACTTGGAGCAAACTGTGTTTATGTGTTGTTTGTACGTTGTCTTGTGCTCCAACATGTATAGAGGAACAACAGCAGTTGCTCTCTCATGGACCTACCTACGACATGCAAGATATACAACTTGAGCTCCTGTCGACTCGTGTCGCTCTTCGTGTGCGAGCTCGCTCACGGGAACGATGTTCCTGTCAGCGTCACTTGCATCCACGTGTTCGCCGCAACGCAGATGTAGAGCGTACTTGCGTTGTACCGCAGCGTGCCTTGCGTGCACGTCGAAGACGTCGGCGCATTGCCACTGCCGCCAAAGACCACTTCACCCGTGCCACTGAACACGACGTCGCCCGTGCCGCTGAACTGCACTCCGGCCGCTGAGCTGCTGAGAATAAGCTTTGGCGACGACAGCGTCAAGCTCGTCGCGCCTGCGTGCGTCACTAGCGCTTCGTCCAAGTTGAGCTTGAGCTCCTTCGAGATCGACACGCGATCGTCTGCCGGACTGACCCGAAAAACGTCGTGCGTGACACCGCTGTTCGTGTACGTCGTCACCAAGTCGTGCGAGTCGATCTCGACGACTCCGCCTTGGAACACGACGTTCAGCGCCGAGATCGCCACTTGCGTCGCCGCAGTCAGCGTGATCGTCGAAGCTGTCGCGTGTAGCTCGATGTTCTCGGCTGCGACGCTCACGTCCGCCTTCGTGACCGACATGATCGTCGTGTCGTCCGGGTTCTTCACGTACAGACCGCCCTTCTGCGTCCCCGCGCCAACGCGGAGGTTCACAGATCCACCCTGCGAACTGCCGCCGCCAGCTCGGATGTTCACGTCGCCGCCAGCGCCAGTGGCGTCCGTTGTCTTGCCTGCTGTCAGCGTCACTGCTCCGCCCGAGCCCGTATCTGCGTCGCCGACTGCGAGTGAAATCGCGCCGCCGGCTCCTCCAGTCGCCACTCCAGTCGTGACTGCGACGCCGCCAGAACTCGCACCGGACGCGTCAGCAGACGCAATTGCAACGCTGCCACTGGCGAACCCTGAGCCGCCCTTCGCAGATGTGAGCGATACGCTGCCGCCTGCAGCGCCAATGCTCTCTCCGCTCGCAATCGTCACGGCACCACCAGTGCCAGTGCCACCTGCGCCGCCAACAAGTGTGAGGGCACCACCCTTAGTGGTTCCACTCCCACCTGCAAGCGAGGTAACGCCGCCTGCGCCAGCGGACGAAGCACCAGCACTTGCCGTCAAGTTCCCGCCAGCGCCCGATCCACTCATACCAACGTTCACCGCAACGTTGCCTGCCACGCTGCTGCCTGAGCCGCCGCTGGAGATGGTCACGCCACCACTTGCGCCAGTTGTCGCGACACCCGAGTTGATCTGAACAGCTCCCGTTGATGTTGACGCTCCAGACGCCATCGACACGGCACCGCTACTCGCACTGGAACTGATGCCACTCGTGATCGACACAGCTCCGCCGACGCCAGTTGTACCGACGCCACCGGAGATCGTCAGCTCGCCACCGATGACTCCTTTCCCGCTGCTCACCGACGTCGCTCCGCCGACTCCTGCGGCGCCAGTGCTCTCGCCCGATGAGATCGTGACGCTTCCAGCCGTGTTTGCTGGACCTTTACCCGCTGTGATAGATACATCACCGCCAGCACCCGTCATCTGCGTCGTCCCGGACTTGATAATCACGTCTCCTGTCGACCCGGCTGTCGTCTTGTCCGCAGACGCGATCTCCACGTTGCCGCTGTCCGACCCGACTCCACTCGTCATGACAAGTGAGCCGCCAGATCCCGTTCGCCCGACTCCACCCGAGATCGCAATGTTTCCGCCAGCTGTGCTGCCTTCACCGGCTGTGACACTGACAGCACCTCCAGCCGCAGATGTCGACGTCGTCTTCCCAGCAGTCAGCGACAATGCGCCACCGACGCCCAGGTTCCCAGAGCCAACGGCGAGCACAATGTCACCAGCAGCTCCACCGGTAGCCAAGCCCGTGGAAAGCGTCAATGAGCCCGAGCTGCCAGAGCCAGAGGTTCCGGACGCAACCGTCACGTCGCCACTGACGCTCGCTGGCGCATTGCTAGACAACATCTCGATGTCGCCAGAGCTCTTCGATCCGCCCACACCGCTGTACAGTGCGAGCAGTCCGCCAGTTGACGCTGACGACCCGGACATGATCTTCACTTGGCCGCCCGTGCCAGTCGTGTTCGACGTCGCGCCAGCCGAGAGCGTGAGATCGCCGCCAGCCGACGCACTTCCGGCACCGACTGACAACACGATGGAACCACCACTGCCAGACCCCGACGTGCCTGTCTTTATCGTCAGGCTTCCGCTGGATCCTTGCGACGACGCACCGGAGGCCACCTCGACATTGCCGCTCAGAACAGTCGGTGCTGGAGTCACAGTCGAGACCGCGAGTCCAATCGACGCGCTGCTGATAGTGACCGCACCGCTCGACTTCGTCGATCCGACTCCACTCGCTAGAACCAACGCACCGCCAGTTGTCGAGCTGTCGCCAGCTGCAATGGAGACTTGACCGCCAGCCGTGACACCGCTGCTTCCAACGGAAAGCGAGATCTCACCAGCTGTACCGCCACTCTCGCCAGTCGAAATGCGCACGGCGCCAGATGACAAACCAGCCGCAGTCGACGAGTCATGCGCAGCACCAGTGCTCAACACAAGCGACCCGGACTGTCCGCCACTTGTCGCGTCAGCGTCAGCAGATGCGACAAAGACATCACCGCTGCACTGACTTGACACGCTCTGGCCGCTTACGATCGTCACACTGCCGCCTTGAACACTGTTACCCGCCGTCAGCGAAATGCTGCCGCCCACGCCAGACCCGCCGGCGCCCACGGCCACCGTGATCGACCCGCCCGTGCCGCTTGACGACGCGCCTGTCTTCACGCTCACCGCGCCGCTTGAACCGCCAGACGCCGCGCCAGACATCAACT
>JAASFN010000606.1:0-16622 GCA_023333795.1 Globisporangium rhizosaccharum | reverse complement strand
ATCAAGTAAGCATGCTTATGAGCGCTGCTACGTGGCGGCCTCGGAATCGGTTGGACACAAGCGCGCGCAATTACACACCACAGCTCATGGCTCGAGTCGAGTCGATCGCCAAAACCAAACAGCAAACAGAACCCCTTGCTTGTTTCGTCGTGAGTGTGGTGAGGATTCACTGATCGCACAGGCGCATATCGGTTCAGTCGTCTGCACTGAACCGAGTTGCCTGCCCCTCTTCCTCGTCCTTGACAATGCATGTTCCATGCTCGCGGCCGAACGACAAACGAACGCGGCGAGCGTGGCGACGCGCTTCAGGAGCCTGGACCGGAATCCCCGAGTTCAGCCGAGCTGCGGTCGCAATCGCTTGTGTGCTGCAACACGAGAGCGTGGTTGAAGGCGAGTCTCGAGGGCGGCGTGTCGTGATCACACCAGACTCTCTCTCTTGCTTAGAGTGACCGCGACAGCGATTCTAGGTGCTCCAACCACACCAGCAGACCTAGCATCGAGGATCCTCGAGGATGCAAACAGCATCTGTGCCAGCATTTGCATTGCATCGACCAGCTGCAGGTGACGTTGCTGCTGCTGATAGAGAGAGATCATGTGTGAGAGATTGCGTGCATTAGCCCTACAAGAGCGCAAACGACCGAGATGCAAGCAGGCTGCTTGTCCTCGTCATTGCCATCTGACTGACGAAGCGCGGTTGCGCCTCGAGTGCTCGTCGCTCTGCTGCTCTGTTGCTGCTGTTCGTCGTCGTCGTCGCGCCACCGCAAGAATAGTGGCCTCTTTTGAGTCCAGTGAAATCGGTTCAGTGAGGATCGTGGGTGGCGAGTGTACACGAGCGAGCGTACGCACTTGCATACAAAGATCAAGTCAAGATCGGATCCGTGTTCGAAAAAATACCAACCACCTGCGTGCGAGTCACTAGCAAAGATCCGCTAGTGATGAAAATGAGGGCGCGCACATTGCTTTTGCCCAGATTTCTGTATTGATTGAATGCTGCTGCTGCTGTTGTTTGCTATATGTTGCTGTTGTTGTTTGCTGTATGCTGCTGGATAGCCGACCAGGTGCTCGACCCACATGGCAGCGCGCATGTGCTTTGCTTGCTCGGTTTGGTACGTTGGCGCACCGCCTTCGTGAGTTTGTGTTGCTGCTCACACATTATGTGCTGGACACATCGATCATATTGCTGCGAAATGTGCCGACTCTTCTTCGTCGCCAAGTAGAGACGACGAATACTTGTATGTTGCGTGAAAAGCCGGGTGGTGGTGCGTCTACCGACTCCGGCCCGACGAGCGGACATGACTGGCTGTCAGTGCCCATTTGACTTGTGTCCAGTATGCGGCGTCTCCTGCTCTACTCCGAGCGCCGCAACCCAGTCGACGACGACGAAAAACGAACCACACGCGCTTCAATCTTCTTTATCATGCGCATTTTTTCAATGGGGAAACCAGCATGAAAGCAAAAGCGCGAGCATGAGCACTAGCGAGCCAGCGCTATGATCGCCATGCGAGCGCTAATGATGATCGCTGTGCGTTCACAATCAAGCTCTCTCTCTCAAATGCTCGCTCGAAACAGAGCTCTCGCTCAAAGACGACGTCGCCCCCATCCGAGCTCGGCGTGCACGCCCATCCGCGGCAACGCCACCCACGCCCTTTCTCTCGCCCACGCTGTCTGTTCTCCCACTCCTTACACTCAACAGCGCTCGCGCACCTTGCTTGCTTGCTTGCTGGGCTTCTTTCGCTTGTTTCTCGTGCTGCTGCTGCTGCTGCTCCACGCCGGTCATTTCCCGAATCGCGCGCTCCGCCGCACTTGCAGACAAACGCTCGAGCGCAAGCGTTGCCTCTGATCAGCAACAACAACAACAACAACAACAACAACAACAACAACAGCCAACAACAACAGCAGCAGCAGGCGTACCTGCGTTGTGTGAAACAGGTCCATCGAACCACCCCGCACGACAACCAAGCACTCTAAACAACCATGCGCACGAAGGAAGCCGAAGAGCGCGAGGTGCAGGAGCGCACGTGGATCTACCTCCTCCACGACCAGGCGCCGCCCACGACTGCGCGTCACGTGACACCAGCTGTGCTCGCCGCGCGCTCGGCCGGTGTCATGGGCGACGGCGCGCACTTGCCCCTGCTCCCACCCATGGCGGCCGCGTCGTCGAGCCACAGCAACAACAGCAGCGCAGCAGGACCATACCTGTACCAGCGCCCGAAC
Source organism: Globisporangium rhizosaccharum (assembly GCA_023333795.1). Classification (NCBI taxonomy): domain Eukaryota; phylum Oomycota; class Peronosporomycetes; order Pythiales; family Pythiaceae; genus Globisporangium; species Globisporangium rhizosaccharum. The sequence continues at coordinate 14,408 of JAASFN010000606.1, read as the reverse complement.
CAGCAGCAGCACGCGAGCCCATACGCGACGTCGTACCACGGTGGCTACGACGCATACGGCCGTCCGGTCCACGCTGCTACCAACAGCAACAACAGCGCGGGCTACCCGTACAACTACGCGGCGAGCGGTCCCGAGTTCATGGTGAAGAACCCCCAGACGTCGCGTCCAAGCAGCTCGGTCGTGACCGCGAGCGAGAAGTGGCACGTCCCAACGCCGTCGGCGTACGACGAGCACATGCACCAGCAGCAGAACCGCGGGTTCCCACCACTGCGTGCGATGCTCTCAAAGAGCGACAAGCTCCCGTTCCAGATCCAGATCGAAACGCAGCAGCCGAGTCCACTGGTCATGAAGCAACAGCCAGTCGAAACGCCAACACACAGCAGCAGTGCTACTATGACCAAGCCCAAGAGCAAGAAGAAGAGCGCGGACCTCGCAGGTCTACTGCCAAAGAAGCGCCGTCACGACGAGATCGACGAAGAGTACGTCGCGCCGCCGGCGTCGGACGACCTCGACGACGACGAGACCAAGGCTGCGAAGCGCAACTGCTTCCCAAAGAAGTGCGACTTCCCAATGTGCAAGAACAGCTCGCGCAGTCGCGGGTTCTGCTACTCACACGGCGGCGGTCGGCGCTGCCGCATGGACGGCTGCAACAACGGCGCTGTGAGTCGCGACCTGTGCAAGCGCCACGGTGGTGGTCGCCGATGCCGTATCAGCGGCTGCAAGAGCTCATCCGAGAGCGGCGGTCTGTGCTACTCGCACGGTGGCGGCCGGCGCTGCAGTCTGTCGTGGTGCTCGGCACGCGCGAAGAAGGGCGGCTTCTGTGCGGTGCACATTGGCAATGAGAACGCTGAGCCTCCGAGCGAGGAGACCGAGACGACAACAGAAGCAGCAGCAGCCGCAGTAGCAGCAGCAGATCCAGTTGAGGAGACCAAAGCCTCTGCAGTCGTGCCACCGAACGTGGCCGAGACCCTGCTGTCGCTCGCCCAAGTCGCGTCGTCGACGACTGGCGGAGTGTCGCCGACGTCGCCGTCGCTGCCAGAGCTGAGCACGCCGCGGTACTCGTCGATCGCGTCGATCCTCAATTGATGCAGAGGACGATGAACCATCGAGCGCCATCCAGTCGCGACTCCGTTTGATGTTTGTCCGTCCATCCGTCTTCGATCCACACCATGTATCCTCCTCCTATCCATCCACCCAGCCAGCCAGCAGCAACAACAACATTGTGCCAGTGTCGTCGCGTGTAGCGACAGCAGCGCCGCTGGATGTGTATGTGTCGTCGTCGTCCACTTTGGTTTGTAGATGTTGGTCCGCTCGATCGATTGGTGAACCGCGTGCGACGATGGCATCGGACACGAGAGCGAGCAGCAGCCGTAGCAACATGAGAACTATTTAACAATCCAAACACCTCTGACGATCTCCATCCATCCATCCATCCTTTCGTATGCCTTTGCTTTGTCTTGCGCTCGTGTTTGGTTTGTTGCGAGACTGTGTGACGACTTGCTTGGTTGCTTGCGATTGTCGACATATGTTGTCAACGTGATTTGCACCACCGCGCAAGCAGACTTGCACGAAACAACTCGACTCGACTTGGTTGGACTTGCGTTGAGCCTCGAGCGCCCACGACAAGCAGCAGGCGTCCATTGCAGCACGCACACAGAACCAAGGCACTGCGAGGAGTCGGGCTGCTCTTTCTACGTGCAGGACGGGTTGCGCAGAGCCATTGCCTCGGATCTCTCTCTTTCTTTGTGGGACACTGAGCGACTCAGATCAACAACCGCTTTGGCCGCCGAGATCTGGCGCTTTCGAGGCAACCAGCTCTTCGAGGACGCTGCGCGGATGGATGCTAGCGGACGGCCGGATGCGTTGGATCGCGCTCGGATCGGCTTGCTGACCGAGTGATGAGGCTCGCGCGCAAGGATTGCGGCCAGCCGACTGGCCAGACTACCTGGTAGACTAGCCGGTCTCTGCCGCGACCTCGATCGCGATAGCTCCAGGTTTCTTCAGCGCCAGCTCGAAGCAAGATCGAGTTCGTAGAGCTAGCTCGGTTCCAACATGGAGCTCGGTTCCAACGTGAAGCTTCCGCTGGTAGCTCCCGGATCTGGTCTGGTCGAGCGATCATCTGCATTCCGTTTAGCCAGACGCACTCAGTTCGTTGCCAAGCTCTTGCATCGTTCAGCGCGCGGCCGGCTATGCGATAGATGTGTCCCAGAGTTGGACGCCATCTCTGCCCACCTCGCAACACCACTCGGTCCAGGGACGGGGAAGGCGGCGATCATTCTGAGCCGCAGCCATCCAAGGCAGCGATCCGATCTGATCGATCTGGTTCGCTTTGGCTAGCTCTCACACTTCTCAACCGAGTTCGAGCTCTTTCGGACACAACACGTTCACGCATTGAACCTCGAACGAAGAGCTCTTGGACCTAAGAACAACACCTCGAGCTCTCTTGCTACTCATGAACAACCAACTCTACGTCCTCATACTTGTGTTAGCACCACGGCAACTCGCGATCGTCTCCCGCACTCAGGACTCTTCTTGCTGCTGCTCCACATGACTTGGACTCAACACTGGGTGTGTCCAGCTCGACTCGCCGGTGCTCCGGTTGTAAAAGTACACGCTCCCAGCGTCGTCTGCCACCTCTTCCCATGGATCTGCTGTCTCGAGTGCCATCTCAGCGCCAGGCTCTTGCATCGAAGACGACGCTCCGTCCTCTGCCACCACATGCGCGCTTTCTTCCTCTGCCACTGGTGCGTCCTGTAGTAGCTCGAGCAAGACGTCGTTTGCCTGCATCTCAGCTGGCGGCTCGCTGCTCTTGATGACTTCGCCGGTCATGCGGTTAAAGTAGCAGATCGCATTGTCAACACTGTCGTACGCCTCGCTCCAGAACATCGACGCGAGCGTCCACTTGACTGGCGCCTCGCCCACGTCCTTGCGCTGGCGGTTCCAGTAGTGCCATTTGGTCGTCTCGTGGATCGCGAGCTCTCGACGACTCGCGTAGCTCACGCCAGGACAGATGTGGCAGACGCACGCGAGACGCGGCAAGAGCGCGAGTCCGCCGACTTCGTCCGGGTCGACTGGGAACTGCACAGTCTCGACTTCGCTCTCGTTTGTCGGCTCGACGATGACACACGTGTCGTCCATGAGTGCGAGGAGCGTCCGGAGCTTCTTCACGCCGTACACATTCGGATCGAGCGCTTTGAGCATGATGCGCTCAAACGCGGCAGGAAAGGCGTGGAGCGCGACTTTGCCGTCGCACCGGTCGATGACTTTGTGGACTTCGCGCTTGAGGATCGCAAAGTCCTGCGCGAGGTCTGGGTTCGTGAGGATCTGCTCGAGCACGCACTCCTTTGGTCGTCGCGCTGCGTCCTTCTCACGCGCGCGCTCATCGTGCGTCTCTTCAAAGACCTGGCGGTGGTTCACTGAGACTTGCGGTGGTAATAACGTCGCTGCTGCTGGAGCTGCTCCTGTGCTGTCAGACGTCGCTGTCGACAGTGTTGCCTGCTGTGCTCCGTCCGACTCGTTCGTGTCGCCACTGGCGCGACCTGTTGCTGCACTAGACACACTCGCAGACGGCGGACGGAGCGTCTGTGGCCGCTTCACGTGCTCCTTCTCAATCGGGACGTGCTCGTCGCGATCCAAGTCTTGAATGCCAGTGATCACGCGCTCGAGCTCCTGTGCGCGCGTACGGAGTCCGTCGACGGCTGCGCGCTGGTCTGCGAGCTCTTGGCGCACACTCTCGACTCGGAGCTGCTCGTCTGCAAGCACGCGCTGCTCACTCGCGAGTGCGTCCCGCAGGCGCTCAAGCACTCGGAGCTGTGCGAGCACGCGGTGCATGATCGGCGCGACTTCGTTCGCTTTCGTCGCGTAGAAGTACGCAGCGCGGACCCACGCACAGACAGCGGTCGCCGCTGGCGAGATCTGGCTCAGTCGCACGTTGTTTGGACGCAAGCGCGGGTGGTGGATCACGTGCGCAATGCTCTGGAGCATCGTGCGGCGCACGCCGTCACTGAACGCGTAGACGTCAAAGAGCGGGAGGACGTACAGCGCCTTGACGTCATAGTGGTGGATCAGTCCTTCTTTGTCGCCAAAGAAGACGTTCTCGTGGCTGCTCGAGAGCAGCATCGTGAGGTCGTCGCGCGTCGGCGCGTACGGCTCGTCGTTCAAGTACGCGTTCTCTGTGAAGTTGAGCAGCACTGCGAACGCTTCGAGGAGCGAGAGGTAGACCGTGTCGAGCTTTGCAGTCCGGAGCTTGTACCAGTCCATAACATCGACGTCGTGGAGCGCGTCAACGGCGCGCTTGTACGTTTGTTCGAGCGCCTGGGTCGCAGCGTCACGCTTCCAGAAGCTCTCGAGCTTGACCTGCATCTCGAGCTCTTTCGCAGTCATCGCGTCGAGTTCGTCTTGCTGGTCGTTCACTATGCGCGTCTGCGCACGGAGCGCGCGCTCGGCGTCGTCGACAGTGTTGCGCAGCGCTTCAAACGCCACGAGCGCGTCGTCGAGCTCGCGCTGCACCGCCGTGTGCTCGGCGACCGTCTTGTCGAGGATGTCGGTGCCGACCATGACGTTCTGTGTCTTTGCGAGCATGCGCACGATCGTCTGGACGAACGCGTCGTCGCGGTTCACGCCCTCTGGCAACGTCGGGAGCATGCTCGCGACCATGACCGCATACGGCGACGTGAACGCAGGACGCACGAGCGTCATCTCGACTTCGCCGGCGACGTTCGCAAGCACTGCGAACGACTCGATGAATGTCTTCGTTGCGAGTTCGCTGCTCGGACGACTGAGCCACGCAGTGCGCTCGCCACGGACCCACTTACCGAGACGCACGAGCGGCTCTGCCGTTCCGCTCGTCTTGGTGATGAACCGCCCTTCGCCGTGCGGCTGGTCGTCTTCAAAAGGTCCTTCATACCGATCGCCGTTTGGGAACGTGATCACGCCCATGCCATGGCGTCGCGTGTTCTTGAACGCGCCGTGGTAGTGCCGCTTGTCGGCAAACTCCATGATCCCAGGACCAGTGAGCACGCCGTCTGTGTAGTGCCCAATGATTCGGTCGCCGCTTGCAAGCGTCCGCACGCCGTCGCCGTGCCACTTGCCAAACCGGAACGCACCTTCGTACCGCGACGCGTCGTCATACACGATCTCGCCGTCGCCGTGGTACACGTCGTAGGACCAGTACCCTTCGTAGACCTCACCGACGTCAAAGCGCTCGATGCCGTAGCCCTGGCGCTTGCCGTCGCACCACTCGCCCGTGTACTCGCCTTTCGAGAACGTGTAGTGCATGTGGAGCGTCCCAAAGCCGTGATACTTGCCCATGCGCACGGCGCCAACGTACTTGGTCATCGCGCTCGCACCGCCACTGCGCATGGGCGTCGTGACGTGGAAGCTCTCGCCTGTGGCTGTGAACGGCGAGAAGAAGTTGTCGACGTCGTCGCCTTCCCAGATCGTGCCGTCGCGGTACGTGAACTTGCCCCAGTGCGCCGAGGCATGGCGCGTCTTTGTCGGCTCGAGGTCGCTCGTGGGCTTGTTGTAGTGCACGTCTTCGACCCACGGCCCTTCGTACACGGAGCCGTCGTTGAACTCAATGCGCACGTGGTCGCGAATGAAGCCGTCCTGGAAGTTGCACTCGAGCCGCGTGTACGTGTGCGGGAGCTCATTGAACGTCTTGCACGCGCGCTTGGCGTTCATGCGTCGAGGCGATGCTGACGCTGAGGTGGTTGCATCGTTGTCGACACTGTCAGCGACTGCGTCGGCTGCTACTTCACTCGACTGCTCGCCCGCTTGCTGCTGCTGCTGCGTTGTTGTCGTTGTCTTTGCCTCTTCGCCTTTGACAGCGTCGACGAGTCGCGAGTTCGCACTGGCGCCAGCAGTTGCTGGCATCTTGGCTGACTCGTCGCGGAGGTATTCGACGTCCTCGGCTTTGCCTTTGATGAACTTTTCGTGGAGCACGAGGTCGTGGTTCACGATCGCGAGCGACTTAAGGCTCGTCGTGAGCTCCAACGACCCGTCTCCATCACCAGCGTTCGCTGCTGCTGCTTTTGCCGCCACCGCCTGCGCATTCGTCGGCTTGGCCGATGCGAGCAGCGCCTGGGCAGCGCGCTCTTGTCGCGTGATGATCCGAACTTGCTGCTCACGGAGCTTCTGGAGCTCAAAGCGCTCGTCGCCGTCGTCGCGCTGCTGCTTGTAGCTCGCGAGCTCAGCGAGATGGCAGAGCTGAAGACGTCGGAGCTCGTCCTGGAGCGTCTCGAGCTGCTTGCGCCGCGCAGCGATCATCGCGTCCCAGGCTTCCAAGCCGTCGACTTCGCGGTCCGCGCGTCGAAGGAGCTTCCGGAGATCGTCTTGGAAGTGGTCAAGGATTATGCGATGGGTCGTGAGGATCGCGTTCGTCTTCGCATGTGTCTCGCGCACGAGCGTCCCGAGGCGCTGGGTCTTGACCACTTGGTGCGTGAATGGCACGAACGCTCTCTCGATCGCACGCAGGCGCTCGATCTCTGCGGTCATTGCGTCAATGCGCTGCGTCGACGTCGTCGTGAGCGCTGCGATCTTGTCCTGCGCGACGGTCAGCGACTTGGCAGCTTTCTTCTTCTCGCGCTGGAGCGACTGGCGCTGCCACTCCTCTTCGCTCGTCTTCATGCGCTTGACCTTGAGCGCAATGTAGTCAAGCAGCTCCTCCTCCTCGTGCTTCAGTGCGTCCATCTGCGTGTTTGTCTCAAGCACAAACGCTGCCAAGTCGACTTCGAGCGTCGCGATCGTCGCGAGCACTGCGTTCCGCCGCGCGACGTTGAGCTCTGCGGACGCAAAGTCGACGCCGTAGAGCTCGCGCGGCGGATCGTACTGGTTCTCGCGCTCGCGGCGACGCGCTGTGGCGCGTGCGACCAAGTCGCGCTCGTGAAGCTCACGGGCTTTAGCCTGCCACTCGGCACAGGCGTCGTCGTACTTGCGCTCCAAGTACATCTCTTCGACTGTGTGTGGATCGTTCGTTGCGTCGCCGTCTGCGTCCAAGAGAAGCGCGCTCTTTGGTGGCAAGACGTGCCGTCGCGGCTTGCGGAGACAGTACTGCGGCGAGATGCCAAAGATCTCCATGAACAGCTCGCTCTGCTGCTCTTCGGGCGTCGGCGTCGGAACGGAGCAGCGCCAGATGTGGTACCGCAAAGCGCGCTCCGACGCACATACTTGGCGGCACGACTTGAATGGACAGAGGAGCGGCACAGCGTGGGTGCGAGCAATGTGGTCGTGCACTTTGGCTTCGCTTGCTTGCGACGCATTGCAGATCGTACATGTGAGGCGACGACGGTGTTCAGCTGAGCGGTCGTCTTCGTGCGCCATCTCTTGCTGCTCGCGTCGCTCGAGCGCTGTCGTGTCGACTGGCGGTCGCACGAGTGGCTCGGCCGTCTCGAAGCTCACGTCTGTGAGTTCGTCTGGCAGTGCAGTGTAGACGCTCGCCAACCCTGCGCCTTTCTTGTTCACTGCTGCGATGCGCACGCGGAGGGTCTGCGCGCGCTCTGGTGGGATCGGCCACAGCGTCGTCTTAGTTGGCGGCAACGGCAAGTCAGCTCCTTCGGCATCTGCGTCGTCCGTCGGCTTAGCGACCGCGTCGTCGCTCGTGCTGCTACTGTTGGTAGGAGCGCTGCCACGTCCAGCGGCGATGGCCGAGATCTCCTTTATGCCGCACACGCTCTCGTCCGCGTCGTCGCGCCACTCGAGGACGTACTGCGTGATCGCAGCGCCATTGTCAAACGGCGGTGCCCATGAGATGTCGACTGCGCTGCCAGCGCGCCACTGACGGAACGGGATCTCGTCAGCTCGCGCTTTCGCAGCAGCTGCTGCAGTGATCTCACTGACTGTGCGTGGCGGTGGCTTCGCTGCACCAGATGCCCAAGCGAGCTGGAACTGCTTTGCTTCGAGGACCGAAGCTTCGAGGAGCTTGATCGTCTCGCGGCGCTGGTCGTCAACGTACACGATCTCAGCTGTGCACGTGTCAAACGGATCGACGCACGCGACCTCGCACGCGTACCAGACGTCGTCGTCATAGAGCACGTCAATGACGCAGCCTGGGATGAGGAACTCGAGCGCGGTCTTACTCGACGCGACCAAGTCCACGTCGACGACGACTTCTGGAACCTGCTGCTGCAGCTCGTGCAAGTGCCTGCCCTGGCGCGCGAGCTCGCGCTTCTCGTCCGCCACGAGCGCATTCAGGCGCTGCTCTTCAGCAAAGATCGCAGCTTCTTCGCTCTGTCGAAGCGCGCGCTCGTCATTGAAGCGTTTGTAGAACACCACGATCTTTGCTTCGAGGAGACTCAGCTCCGCGTGGCGCTTCGCATACCCGCGCGCACCTTCAGCAGATCGCAGTGTGTTGAGCGTCCCTTGGCGCGCGAGGATCTGCGACGCGAGGCGCTCTTCGCGCTCCTGCTGCTTCATGGCTTTCACGAGCGTCAGGCTCTTGAACTGCGCTTCGATCGAGTTGCGCGCGAGCCAGTTGATGCGCTTCGCGCCACTGCCAGCGGTGCCAGTGAGGAAGTGCGCGACGCCCCAACCGTGCGGCACGCGCTTTGTCACGAACGTCTTCTTGCGCGACGAGTTGCGCAGCGACGGGAAGTCTATCGGGACCTTGCGCGTCTCAAACACGCCGTGCACGAGCGCCCAGCCCTCGGACGCGCAGAAGCCGCAGCGCTGGAGCTGCAGGAAGAAGTGCTCGCGCGCATCCGTGTGGCACTCTTCAAACGTCTTGACAAACTCGGCGCCGCCGACGAACGATGCGAGCTCCGCGAGTCCTTGCTTCTCGAGCTGCTGCGCGACGGGGACGCACGTCGTGCGCTGGAGCCACTGGAGCGGGTAGTGCAGGAGCTTGTCAAGGAGGCGCGTGTACGGCGCTGGCATCATGTGGCCATGGAACGGACCGTCGCCTTGAAAGACCTCGGGCACGAGATGGAGGAACGCTTGGTGGACTTCTGTGCGCCGACCGCGCCAGCGCTGGACGCGGTCAAGGACCTTCTGGACGCCAAGCGGTTCGTCTGGGAGACCTGGCGGCAAGTTGAGCGCGCGCACAAAGCGGAGCTGGAGCAACACCGCTGCGATGCGCGTGTTTGCACAGCCAAACGTCTTGAGCACACGCAAGAGCGCTTGCTGCCGCCGCGCCGCATGTACGCCTTGCGCTTCGAGCTCGTGCTGGTACTGCATGCGTGCGAGGTAGATGCGCGCAGCGCACTGGATCACACGCGCGGCGCAGTACCTCTTCGACTCGTCGGCGATCGACGCGGCGTAGGCTTCGAGCTGCTGGCGCCAGCGACTGCTGATCTTGCCGTTCACAGTGTTTGTGTACGCCGCTGTGAACGCGAGCTCTGGGATCTGGTGCAAGACGTACTTGGCCGGCTCGACCTTGGTCGCTGGCACTTGGAGCGGCACGAACTCGAGCGCGCCGTCGACGTCCATCTTGACTTCTGCGATCCCGTCTTTCACGCCAAGCACGAACGCCGTCTCGCCGCAGCGGTGGTGGCCGCGCAGGACTATGCGCACCGCCATGCCTGCTGCGATCGTTTGCGCGTGCGTCTCGTTCGCAGCTGCCGTGGTGTCGACGATCGTCTCCAAGTCGCGCAGGAACTTCTTTGCCGCGTCGCGCTTCTGGACGAGACTCGCGGCTTTCGCAGTCAGCGTCGCTGTAGATGTGTTGCTGTTGCTCAAGAGTGGCGTCGTCGTATTCGCTGCTGAAGAAGAAGCAGATAGTGCCGCAGCAGTCGCCTTTGCTTTGGCGTTAGCATGGACCTTGGCCTTAACGACGTCGAAGAACTGCTTGAGCGAGTGAAAGTCCTCGCGCACTTCCTTCATCACGACGCGGATGTCGGTGAGGAACGTCGCGGGGTCGAGCCCAAAGTACGCGAGGAAGCCGCGAAGGCCGCGCTGCGTCGACCGCGTCTTTGCGCCGAGCGTGCGCAAGAGCGTGCCTTCGACAGCGCGGCGAGCGAGGATCTCCATACGCGTGATGTAGCTCCGCCGCAGTGCTGACGTGCGGCGCCGTGACATGCGGCCGCGGTACACAGCTTGCACGCGCCGAGCAGCGCGCTGCTGGTGGATGAGGTCCTGTTGCGAGCGGTACCACTTGCGACCGAGGTAGCCCCGGATGTGGCGCTGGATCTCGATCGCAGCAAGCTGCCGCGTCTTCTCGTGCTGGATCCGATCAAGTGCGCGCTGCCGTGCCTGTGCGCGGATGATCTCCTGCATCTCGGCCTCTTGCTGCTTCTTGAGGATGTACCGCGCGCGGCGGACTTCGATGAAGAGCTGCCGCGCGGCGACGCCGCGCCACTGCCGCTGCAAGAGCACGACCATGTCGATTGCGTGTGTGTAGCGCCGCATACTCAGCTCTTCCGCGTCCATACGATCGCGCTCGCGCTCGGCGCGGAGGTACTCGCGCAAGCGCGCTTGCCGCGTCGCTGCGCGCATGACGAGTCGACCCAAGCGACCGCGCCACGCCGTCTGGATGAGCACAGCAGCCCAGATGTGACAGTAGTACGCATCTTCGACGAATCGGCGCGCTTGGATGCCGCGCCAGAACGCTTGAAGAGCCGTCGCTGTCGCGTGCACTTCGCGCTGCAAGCGCGTGAACGTGACCCACGACGTGAGCGCGTACGCGAGCGTCGCGTTCTCCATCCGCGCTCTCGTTCGGATGCGGAACGCCTTCATGTACGCTGTGTAGTCTGCCCACGCGGTGAATGTCCGCACGAGCGACGCGCTCGTAAAGTACGCGAGCGCGCGCCGCATGCGGTGCTTCGCTGCGATCGCGTCCTGGGCAAAGTCGTACCAGGTCGCAACCGCTTTGCCAGCGCCAAGGAGCCGGAACCGCGCCGCGACGCGCGCAGCGACGTGCTTGAGGTGCGTGACCTCGTCGTGGTGCTGCTTCCACTTGAGCCAGCACTTGACTTGGATGCTCGAGGAGAAGCGCAAGAGCGCGCGCTTGTTCGCTTTGCGACGGTGCACGAACTCTCGCCACGCAGTCCAGACGCTCGCTTGCTCGCGATGCACGAGCTTGAGCAGCATCGAGCGGGCCTTGTCACGGCACTGCCGCCTGTAGCATGCGTTCTGGTGCCACTGGCGGAACGCCCACGCCGACAAGCTCTGGAGCAAGGCAATCATCATTGAGAGAGAGTGAGTGAGATGGCGTGTGAGGCGAGTGACGTGGCGAGGAAGAGACGCTAGGCTGTAAGGACAAGCAGAGAGCAAGAGACGCACCCCACAGACGATCGAGAGCGTTGCCTTGAGCAAGAAGCGCTTCTGGTCCATGACAAACTTCCGCCAGAGACGCCAGGTCAAGCGCTTTACGAGCGCGTTTGCTCGACTCTGCTCTCATCCGCACACAGCCAGACACATGATGCCACGCACGTGTCAGTCCACACGCGTGCATCGCTTCACAGGAGGTGTTGATTGACTAGCACACACGAAGACGCACCGCTTGCTCGAGCTGCCGAGTCGAGTTGTGCGTCTCGAGCTCAACAGTGTTGAGAAACACGTGCGTGAGCCGCCGCCGGCGCGCGTGCTCGCTGATAGTGTACGCTCGCCACGCTGCGAGCACGCGCGGAAGCGACTGGCACTTCCAGAATCCAAGCGCGCGCTTTGCTTTCACGACGCGTTCGCGCACGTACACGCGCCACGCAGAGACGATCCGAGCAAGTGTCTTCTCGCCCCAGAACCGCAGCGCCTTTGATGCGAGCAGCGTAGCTTGTGCTTGTGTGCGCTCGAGCTGCGCTGCCCGGTAGCGCTGCTTCCAGAGCCTGAACGGCTTGAGCAGCGCGCGGTTTGTCCAGAACGCAGCAGCGCGTCGCACACGCCGCTGTTCGCGTCGCTGGCGCCAGCGATACTGCAAGTACACGATCGCTTTCGTCACGCGCGCTCGGACAAAGACGTACGTCTTGCGGTACACGTAGCCTCGCACGACGCGCTGGATGTCGACCGCAGCGCAGAACGCTGTCCACTCGCGGTCCTCGCGCTCTTTCACGCTCTCGCGGTACCGACACTTGGCAGCATACCGGAGCTGGATCGTTCGAGCTGCATCGTGCTGTCGCGTCTGCTCTGCAAGTGCGCGCTCTCGGCGTCGCGTCTTCTCGGCCACTTGTACGTCGACTGCGCTGATGCCACGGAACGCCGCGTCTGGGTCGTCGACCACATCGAGTGCGTACGTGTTCAACGACAGCTCCTGGACGACGCGACTGAGGGTCGTAGCATTGATCAGCGGACACTCGAACGCGTTCACAAAGTGCAAGGCGCGGCACTTGGCGAGCACGAGTGCGACTCCGCGACTCGAGACTCCAGTGCAGCGTGAGACGTCAAGCTTCTCGAGCTTCCGGAGTCGATCTGCGAGCACGCGGCAACTGTCGTCTGTCACAGCAGCACAGCGCTGGAGCTCAAGGCGGATAAGATTCGCTGGTAGACTCTGGAGTCCTTGCGCTGTGATCGTGGTGCAGCCAGCGACGACGAGCTCTTCGAGCGACTGCATCACGAGCAGCGGATAGAGTGCCAAGTCATCGACACTGACGCAGTAGCTCAGATCAAGGACGTGCAAACGCTTGTTGCAGCTTGCAAGGTGTGCGAGCACTGCGCGCGTGACGCTGCGTTGACCGCGGAGCCGCAGCGTTGTGAGTCGATGGCAGGTTCGCACGAGCGTCACGAGCGTCGACGACTGCAGCGGCGCGACGTTGCTGAGGTTAAGCAGCGTAAGCGTCGCGGCACACGACTTGACGATCGCGAGCACGGTTGCGTCGCTCTGACGCGGACACTCGGCGATTGCAAGCGACGTGAGCGCTTTCACTGGGGCGCTGTCGGTCGCTCCTGACGATGCTGACGACGCCAGCGTCGTGTCATTCGACAGAAAGAGACGCTCGAGCGCAGAGCCAGAGATCGTGACGCAGCCAGAGAGGTCGAGCGTCTCGAGGTGCGCGAGACTCGCGAGTGCGACAGCAGCTTTGTCGCACAGTCCAGTGCACTGCGCGGCGTTGAGTCTCTTGAGGAACGGACACGACGCAGCGATCCAGCAGCACGCGAGACTTGTGAGTGCGACGCAGCCAGCAATGTCGAGCGCCATGAGCTCGTAGTACGCAGTGGCGTTGCGCGCCCCGTAGTAGCTCGGGACTGTCGAGAGAAACTCGATGCTGGCGTCTGTGAGACGCACGCAGTCGCGCACGTTCAGCTCGTGCAGTCGCTTTGGTTGGCTGACAAAAAGCGCTTTGAGGACGTCGTCCGAGACGTGACGGCTGCTCCGGACCGACAGTACGCGCAGGCGTGGTCCGTGGGCTTTGATCAGCTGGAGCAGCGACGTGTGTGTCACAAGCGGACAATGGTCGAGCCGTACTTCCTCAAGCGGCGCTTGTCGCTTTGCACACAAGAGACGCACACCAGCGTCTGTGATGCGGTCGCAGCCACTCACGTCGATGCTCATGAGTCGAGAGAAGCTCGTGAGGATGCGCTGGAGCAAGTCGTCAGTGACGTCGCTGCTGTCTTGGAGACTCAAACTCTCAATGACAGGGCACGCACGTGCGATCGCAGCAAAGCCAGCGCGCTATGTGCAGGAGACAGGAGATCCACACGTGAGCGCTCACTGTTAGCCGACACCAGGAGAGAGAGAGAGAGAGAGAGAGAGAGAGAGCCGTTCTCTATGGAACGGTGTCAACGTACTGAGATGTTGGCAGATTCAGCGAGGACGAGTCGCTTAAGGTGTCGACAGTGCTGGAGCAAGTGCTGGAGATCTGGCGATGCACGAATCGACCTCACTGGCGTCAGTACAGCGCATAAGCGCCGTGATAGGTGTTCACAAGAGCGTAGGGACAGACAGCTCACCACTCGGCTTTGAGAGCTGCGTGAGCCCACTCAGATCCAGCTCGACGCATGAAAGCGAGAGCTTCTCGGCGATCTGCTGCACAAGCGGACTCGCTTCGGTGCACAAGCCGCTCCAGTCGCTGAGGTTGACGCGCTCGAGTGGTTCAAACGAGTTTGGCCGGAAGAAGTAGGCGTCTGGGATCACGAGCGAGGGATCAGCTGGTGACTCGTGCGTGCGTCCGCTGAGCTGGTTGCTCGCCTCACTGCGCTGCTGCTCTGTCGGTACTGGCGTAGTCGGTACTGGCAAACCTTCGGACTTCCTGCTCATGCGACGTGGTGATGGACGAAGAGTCAAAGCGGGAGACGAGCAAGCGAGTCGTGAGCACACGCGCGAGACGTTAGTCATTCCAATCGAGCAGTACGTACGCTTTGCACTCGGCGAGCAGCTCGAGCATCGCTGCTTTGTCTTTCGGAACGCTCCGCGACGGACTCTTGAGCAGTGGGAGCGTGCGCAGATCACTTGCCAATGGCGTCGACAGTGCGTCTCGCAAGAGCGCGTCGACACTGTGTCGGACGCTCTTTCGTGGCGGTGACGCCATAGCACTACTGCTGCTGCT
>JAASFN010000605.1:0-16700 GCA_023333795.1 Globisporangium rhizosaccharum | reverse complement strand
TGATAGACATGCGAACAGCACTTTCGCTCTGAGAATCGCAGACTGATACCAACATCTGAGTCTGAGACCACCGTTCTTCCTCCCACATCCATCTCGCTCATCAACACGATTGATCGTTGCTGGATCATCTCGTGCGCGCAGCTCTCGCTCGTGCTCTCGTGCTCAGTCGCTGCTGCTGTGCAATGTTTGTCGAAGCGCTGGCGCACGACCTCGAGCGCACGCAGCGCGCGATTCCATCGAGCTGTCTCTTTTGCGTGCCGCAGCCGCGCTCGCTCGTTGCAGACCACGTCGTCACGCTCGACGACGTCTACACGCACTTTCTCACACCAGCAGGTGCAGACGCTGATGCACATGCACGCCGCCCTGGCGAGTACGACACGCTCAACGGTACGCGCCCCATCCGTTCCTCTCGTTCTGCTCGCGCTGCGCTCACGCAGTCAACGTGTGTATATATCCACGGCACTAGGCAAGACAGTGTCGATCCAGGGCTCGCACATTGTCACAGGTCGCGGCTTTGATGCGCCGCGCAAAGTGCGCATCTTGCTCTCTGAGCAGCTCGATGTGCACCGACAGCGCGTGACTGTGTTGCACTTGAGCCGTCCGCTCAACGGCGGCATCGCAGTGCCGGAAGACCCCAATGAGATCGACGTTGCAACGTTCCGGCGCTTCACCGCGATCCTCCGGTCGTTCCCCGAGCACGAGCTCGCGTTCGTCGACTTGGACGAGACGATTGCGCAAGTCCAGAAGCTCTGTGCGCGCGCCGAGCTCTTCAGTCGCTACGAGCAGACGCTCCCAGCGCTCTTGCGCGACGAGTACGACGCAGCAGTCGATGCGATTGTCCAAGCTGGAGGCTTCGACAGCGGCGACGATGATGATGAAGACGATAGCCACAGGCGTCCGAGTGCACGGTCGAGCCACGTGCTCCAGATCCAGCAAGTCGTCGAGTGCTACTTGATGGAGCAGCTCCACGACGCGGTCTTCCCGCGCGTCATTGCGAGCTGCCGCGCGCAGGATGCAACGCTCGCAGATGTGCTACGACGGATGCAGCACTGGGGTCCTGCGGACTTTGGCATTCGCCCAGGCTTTCAAGTACGTACATTTGGTTTCACTCTTGTGCGGACATTCGTGACTATGCGGACTTAAGCATGTCATTGTCGTTGCAATAGTGCGATGTCCAGGACGCAGTCGACGTACTTGCGAGTGTCGTGCACCGAAAGACGCCGCTCGACATGCTCTTGGCGTTCAAGCGGTGCATGGACAGCGTCAACGACGCGATCACGCGCAACCTCAAGCAGTACAGCCTCGACCTCGGTGCGTCTCGTGCTTATCTAGGACTGGTGAGGACGACCCAAGACGTCGTAGCTCACACGTGGGCTCTACCACTTGCTCTGTCGTGTCTAGGACAGTACCAAATGGCAACGGACGACATCCTCGATCAGCTCCTGTACGTCTTGGTCCAGACGTACGCCCAGCGACGCAGTGCAGTCGATCTGTCGGCTCTAGGACTTGAACGAGATGGCTCGTTGCACCACGCTCGAGCATACAGTCGCGACGACGCGGCGCGGACCAATGACGACGCACAAAGCGAAGACGACGCTGTGCAGACGCTGAGCTTTCCGATCGTCGCCGTGCTCCAGTACATCAGCGCGTACCACTTTATCAACTCGAACACCACGGTGCTCGGCTTCACGCTCGCGAACTTTCAAGTCGCGATCGAGTACTTCCTCTTACGAGCAGCGCACGTCGTGTCGTGTCGCGACTGTCAGCGGATGGAGCGATCACTACTGCAGCAGCAGCACGCTCGTGGCGATGACGATAATGACGACGATGCAGCTGTGTGTACGCAAGGCATCAGTCTGTCCAAGGTCGAAGTCGCGTACGCTCGGAACGTCCGAGACCACGCGCAGTTCCTCGCACATGTGGCGCAGCCTCAGGACGACAACAGTGTCAGCAGTGACGTCACAAAGGCCACTGGCAATGCGTCTGAGCAGCTCGCAATTCTCGGTGCGTGGTCCAGTGGCGAAGACGCTGATGACTATAACGGCAGTGGCAGTGAGAGTGGGAGCAACACGGTCGAGCACCAGGACCCAGTCGACCGAGCGCCAAGTGTCACAACTGTGTCGCTGCCAGCGCCGAGTGATGTGAACAGCGACGATAGCCGCTGTGTTGTCGACATGAGTGCCGGTGAGCGCTTCTTCGCTGCTGTCACGAGTGACGGTGCGCTGTACACGTGGGGCGACCGCAGTGGCGGTCGACTCGGGTACGCTGCTGTCGCTGGCGATCCACGCCGCGTCGTCTCGCCACAGCGCGTCGCCGGACTGAGCCAGTCACACGTGCTCCACGTCGCCTGCGGTGCGTTCCACGCCTTAGCGACGGATGTGAACGGCCACGTCTTTGCGTGGGGCATGAACGCTGTCGGACAGCTCGGCTTTGTTGCACCAGCAATGGCGACACCGACGCCTCGCGTCGTCGGCTCGCCGACGCTCGTAGCTGATCTGTGTGGGACGTACGTGAGCTCAGTTGCCTGTGGCGCGTACCACTCGCTCGCGCTCTCGTCCGCTGGCCGCGTCTTCACGTGGGGCTGCTCTCGCTTCGGTAAGCTCGGTCGCGCGACCGAGAGCTTTGCAGACGCTGTGGTATGTCCGTAGTACTCGCTTGTAGCCTGGTAGATGGGTCATGTGGTCATTGAGTCGGACCCTCACAGTCTATGGACCTGTCTGTGCGATGCCTCTAGCAGCCAACGGTGGTGAACGCGACGTGGAGTGCGCGCACACTCGACCTCGAGACTGTACGAAGTAGCACCATGGCGACGACATCTGGACGCACGGACGCAGACCGTGCGAGTCTCCACGGCGTCGTGCGCCGCATCGCTGCTGGCGCCGACCACTCGCTCGCAGTCACGTATGACGGTGCAGTCTTTACGTGGGGCCGCGGCGACGCTGGTCAGCTCGGCCACGGCAGCGTCATGGACCGTGCGCGTCCGACGCAAGTGATGGCGCTCGCAGGCTCCAGTGCGACCGATGGGTTCCACGTCGTTGATGCAGTTGGCGGCCGCGCGTTCTCGCTCTTTGCCACAGCCACTGGCGTCGCGTTCGTCTCAGGACGCGATCCGTCGGTCAAGAGCACGTCAGCGCCACTTTTGCTCCCAGAGCTACTGCTAGCAGTGCCAGTGCAGGACCAAACGACCGAGTCAACGACAGTCGCACCAGCTGCTCCAGCGGCGCTTGTCACAGGCGTCGCGTGCGGAGAAGCGCACTTTGCACTGCTGCTCAAGAGTGGTGCAGTGCTCATGTCGCGCAGCCCAAGCGAGTGCGACGACGCGAATGGCGCAACGGACGCCAGTGAAGACGTAGAGACAGACGCTCGAAAGCGCAGTATCGTAAAGATCGCGTCGCTCGCAGACGTCCAGCGCGTCGTGTGCGGTGGCTCTCATACACTCGTGCTCCAAGTGTGAGTCGACAGCGTAACCGCACAGGAGTCACAAGTTACACTGAGCATAACCACATCCTCAAACCAGTTCATTACGATCCGAGATCGCGCCGGTACGCTGTCGTTGGAGACTGCACCATCGCTGTTGGTGCCGCCTGTAGTGTCGTGGGACTGAGCAGCACTTCGGTCGTACTCACGTCGCCTCGCGGACGCAGCGTCTGCTTGCGCGCATATGGCGAGTCGTACGCTGTCGCACTCACTGGCGACACGAGGTGCATTGCCATAGGCGACGCAGCACTGACGCTGTTACTGCTGCGTACGACGCTCAAAGTGCTGATGCGGAAGCTCGGCGGATGGAGCAAGTACCGCCACTTGCTCGCAACGCGCAGTTGCCACGTGAGGAAGCCAGCGAGACAGAGCACCGAGATGCTCGATGCAGCCCAGACACTGTGGCGAAACTGGATCCACGCGACGACGCCGAGGTAGAAGAAGAAGAGCGAGACGCCGAGGAGCAGGAGCTTGTACGCGCGCGTCTGCTCGCGTTCGCACGTCCGGAGCCACCACGTCGAGAACGGCGAGTCCCACTCGACGTGCGTCAAGTCCATTTGCTTGACATTCGCTTCCAGTGCGTGGCCAACGTAGCGCGTAACTGCGAGCAAGAGTGTTGTGCACATGACTGCAGTCATGAGTAGCGAGACGCAGACGATCGTCGCCGACACGCCGTATGCAAAGAGCAGCGCTTCGTGCAGGTCGGACGGCAGGTCGAGGTTTGTCATGGCAGCGACTGTGAAGCCACAGAGCAGTGCGCACTGCTCCGAGACAGCAGAGAGCTGCTCAGCGCGCGCTTCGCACACGAGGTGTTCGTTCTCAATGCGCTCGTTGCGGAGAAAGCGCTCAATGTCGGCGTTGCGCCACTGGTGCGCGCGCACGATGTCGTCGTTGAGCCACTGGATCTCTTGGTCGCGATGCGCCATGTCTTCGTCGCGCCACTGCTTTGCCATGCGCAGGTCGTACGACCCAAACAGCGCGCTCACGACGCTCGACGCCATCGTCGCTCCGTTCAATTGAGCTTCGAGGTCGAGGTCGAGGTCGTGACAATCTGACTTTTGTGAATCTGGAAGTCCATATAGTGAAGAAACCAAGGTACATACAGCGTACTATTCAAGAGATCATAGTAAATACAGCATCAATAGAGTCCTGTTCAATACAAATACTAAGTGAAAATATACTTTGATTGTTCTGCAAGCGTATTGGTGTGGTGGTTGGTGGAGCGCTGGTGCCAAACGACAGCGCATACTCACAGACAGCTTCACGCGCACGAGCACGAGCGCACTTGCACGACGTCTGCCACTGCTGCCGCCATACGCAGCAGCTCACGACACGTACACAGCACACAGCACAGGCACACACACAGGCAGCATGGAGCAGTTTGACGGCGCCAAGACGACGAACCCGCTGTTTGCCGAGCACCAAGAGGCGCACGAGCAGAAGAAGAGCCGAAAGCACCGCAAGGACAAGCCGTGGGACTCGGACGACATTGATCACTGGAAGATCGATGCGTGGGCCGACGAAGTCGTCGATGAGCAGCACCCAGACAAGAAGCGCACGATGCCAGGGCTGCTCGAAGAGAGCTCGTTCGCGACGCTCTTCCCCAAGTACCGCGAAAAGTACTTGCGCGAAGTGTGGCCGATCGTCACGAAAGAGCTCGATGGCCACAAAGTTGCGTGCGAGCTCAACCTCGTCGAAGGCAGCATGACCGTGCGCACGACGCGCAAGACGACGGACCCGTACATCATCTTGAAAGCGCGCGACTTGATCAAGCTCTTGGCGCGCAGCATCCCTGTGAACCAAGCGATCAAAGTCCTGAACGACGACGTCCAGTGCGACATCATCAAGATCGGCGGCCTCGTGCGCAATAAAGAACGCTTTGTCAAGCGCCGGCAGCGACTCGTTGGTCCTGATGGCGCAACGCTCAAAGCGATTGAGCTCTTGACGAACTGCTACGTGCTCGTGCAGGGCAACACTGTGTCAGCGATGGGGTCGTACCAAGGACTCCGCACGGTCCGGAGCATTGTCGAAGACTGCTTTGCAAACATCCACCCGATCTACAACGTCAAGCGCTTGATGATCAAGCGGGAACTCGCAAAAGACCCGAAGCTCGCAAGCGAGAACTGGGAGCGGTTCTTACCGACGTTTAAGAAAAAGAACGTTCAGACGAAAAAGCCCAAGAACGTCTCGACCAAGCGCGCGTACACGCCATTCCCACCTGCGCCAGTGCCAAGTAAACTCGACCAAGAGATCGCGAGTGGCGAGTACTTTATGAAAGAACACGAGCGCAAAGCACTGAAGCAGCAGCAAAAGACCGAAAAGAACGCGCAGACTGTCCAACAGCGCAAAGCCGACAAGCTCGCTGCGTTCGAAGCGCCGAGCGAGAAAGCGAGTCGCACGAAGCGCAAGCACGCACAGGCAATGGCCGAGCACGCGCGCAGCGGTGCGTCAATCGATGCGCTCAAGAGCAAGTTCCTGAGCCAAGCTGCGAGCGCAAAGAGTGCGGCATCGGCTGCAGCGACCGCGTCGTCTGTCGACGACTACCTCGCTGTGCCATCGGCCAAGAAGCAAAAGAAGACGAAGAAGGAGAGCGAGGCATGAGCGAACAAAGCGAGCAGTAGCAGCTGCGTAGATCCATTCGCTTTGACTTGATAACGTTATGCCACACGACGAGATGCACTTGGAGCTCCTCAAGCGTTAAGATCGTGGCCTTTGCGTGTCAATGGTGTCGTTACTGCTGGCGTCTCGACATACTGCTGCTGCTGCTGTTGTGGTAGCTGTGTCTGCGGACGACTGACAACCTTGAGCCGCAATTGCAGTGCTCGCTCGCCAATGCCCATCATGTGTGCGATCTGCGGGATCGTGTACCGAAGCGACTCTGGCACGCTGCAGCGCATGGCGTGTGCGTTCGCGAGATGCTGCTCCGTGATGCGCCTGCGCTTCTCACGCACGCCCACAGCGCGCCGCGCGACTCGGAGCTGCGCCTCGAGCGCTGTTCGCTGCCGCGCAAGCTGAGCGAGCTGCGCTTCGAGTTGCTGGACTTGCTCCATGATGTCTGTTCGTGAGTTTGTCGCTATTGCAGTTCCGAGCCAAGGCTTGGAACGTGGTTTGCGAAAAAATAATTCATTTCCACTAAGCAATAATCAATTGCTGGACTGGAATGAATTATGACGAAAAAGCTGATTCAAATCAATCCCTCGCAAGGAGAAAAAGACAAGATGCCGAGCAGCGCACGAGCTGGCAATCACAGCCGCGGCATGACGCTCCAGCCGCGCTCGCCGCTCGTCGTGATGTCAACGCCTGCGTCGACGTCGTCGACAGTGTCGACTGCTGCGCTCGGCAGTCCAAGCGGCTTGATCGACTGCGAAGACGACGCGAACGAGCAAGAACAGTCGTCGCTGCTGCAGCACAATCAGCACCGCGCACATGGCAGCAAGTCCAAGCGATCGACTGCACATGATGCTGCTCGAAAGAGCTCAAATACGCGCAAGCATCGCTCCCAGCCGCCATCGCGCAGCAGCCACAAGCAGCAGCAGTACGATCGTGCACACGTTGACGACCTTGAGTGCGGCGAGCTCACTGAGCGTGACGACACGGACGACAACAGCCACGAGTGGCAAGTGGTGCGTGACTTCAGCTACTGCATCAGCAGTAACAATAGCAAGAGCGATAGCAATAGCAAAATCGACCATGCACTGCAGCTCGTGCACCTTCGCTACGCCAACTATGGGCTCCGGTGGCAGCAGCGCGACTGCGCAGCGACAGCACCGATGTGCGTCGTGGGACCGCACTGGTGGCTCATGGCGAGCACGTTCACAGTGTTCGCTGTCGCCGCCGCAGTGATCACTGCATTGACGGCGCCGCAAGCAGGCGCGGGCGAGTCGTTGACCGGCATCTTGCTCTCTGGCGCATGCTTGACAATGTACGCGCTCGTCGGGTGTGTCGACCCGGGGATTGTGCCAAGGTACTGCATATCATGTGTGCGTCATGAGGGCGTGCGTGTGCATGTACGAGCACATTGTTCGTGACTAACCTGACGTGACGTGTTGGTGGTGCATGCATGCACATCGTTAGGATCGACGTTCCGCTCGATGACACGTACTCGTACTGCGACGAATGTGCGTCGTATCGACCTGAAGGGTGCGTCTTGCCTCACTATGTGATGCATGCCGAAAGTATCCTTGCGCAGAACACACTGCATGAAAGGTCTCTGACTCTCGGTATGGATGCATACACATCAGCGCGCTCCACTGCATGGACTGCCGCGCGTGCATTGAAGGGTACGACCACCACTGTCCGTGGACTGGCAAGTGCGTCGGGAAGCGCAATGTGCGGTACTTCTACGCTTGGCTCGTCTTCCTCGTCCTCGCGTTCGTGTACGAAGTGATCGAGTTCACGACGTACGTCCTCCCGCCGGACGACCAGCCCGTCCCGACGTTCTACGACGACGATAGCAGCAGCAGTAGTAGCAGTAGTAGCACTAGCGCCCCAGTGCTGCGCGTCCTCGGTGGTGTGTAGCAGTAGTGCAGTCGTCGATGATAGCCATGTTGTTTGTTCATCATCATCCGCATTGTGACGGACAATACACGATCGATCGGTGCTGAGAGTGACGACCCCGACACACAGAGAGACATAGAGCATGAATGCCTGCCTGCCTGTCCATGGCCGCAGTACTACACAAAAAGCGGCGGCGGCTATCCTGACTACTGTTACTACTCCGATTGCTCCGATTGCTCGCTCCTGCCTCTGCAGTGCATTTCCTTCCGTCCTTTGGCCTTTGCCACTTGCTGCTGTCGTCGTTCTCCGCCTCTCTCTTGCTCCTGTGGACGGCGCTTTCCGATCATCAGCGCGAACGACTTGGCTGAGGCTACTAGCTCTACTTCTCTCTGTGTTGTAACAGCGGTGATATACGTCGGGATCATGCGCCATCTGCACCTGCGCATGTGTATGTACGTACGTGCACATGGACCGATCGCAAGTAGTAGCACTGCTGCTGCTGTGACGACGGACGGACGGACGGATCGAGATCGAGCACTGCGCGTGTGCCGCCGCGTTGTTGTGATGGCCGTCGTGTGGTGGTTTTTTCCATTGTATGTCGTCGTTCCTTCTACGCTTTTTGCTGTTAATGTCCAGACATTGATCTGCGACGTGTGTTGTATGAAACAAAGACAGCGTTTGTGCCGTCACCACTAACTCGCGCCAAGAGACCAATAGCATCATGGAGCACTCGATCGAAGAAGAGAAAGCAGCAGCAGCGCGCGTAGCGCGTTCGCAGAGCAACCGCTGCGCTCGAAATAGCGCGCTGGAGTAGTGAAACGGTCGCTCCACCACGCGCGCGCGCCACACACACAAGGCACACGGCAGCAGGAGCGCGACCGACCCACGTCGCCGCCGCAGTCGCAGCAGCAGTCGCAGCAAGCGCAGGAGCGCGACCGCCAACACCCGCATTTGTTCGCCAAAGCGATAGCAACCTCACCCGGTCTGTCGACAGACACGTCGGTACGTGCTCTCTTCTCACGCTTTGCGCTTGCTCTTGTGTGCATGTATGTATGTACGCGCGAGAGCAATGGGCGTCAGCTCACCACGCGCGCTTTTGTATCGATCTGTGTGGCTCGACAGGGTACCTCGTAGCTCTGCACACGCGCATACTCGAGCGTGTGTGCGTGTGTCTAGCTGCCACCACCCGCTCGCTCACATCAGCAGCAGCAGCGCCAGTACGAGCAGCGCCATCCTGACTCTGGTCCGTCCGTCCCAGTGCGACTGACACTGACAGCAAGTGTGTCCTGCCTCCTGACCACGTGCGCTCATATCGATCATGACGCTCGTGAATGGCGAAGAGAGCGTGAGCAGTGGCGCGTCGCCGCTCACCGTCGCCGACTGCCCAGCGACGAGCTCGATGCTCCCAGTCATGGTCTCCGTCGCGTCGCTCGTCGGCTGCATCTACGTGGTTGTGACGTACTGCTACGTCCGCGCACTGCGGCAGCACCCTGCGGGCATTATGTTTGGCATGAGCGTGTACGGTGCGATCTACCAGTTCCTCTACTTGCTCGACCGGTCGTCTGCGCGCGTCGAGTGCTCGCACATGGGCATCTTTGTCGACTTCTTCCTCACGGGTCAAGAGACGTACATGCTCATCTTTGCGATCGACTTGCTGATGGCGCTCAAGAACCCGTTCTCGGCCTCGAAAGGCCGCATGAAGCAGTACCACGTCTTTGGCGGTCTCTCGAGCCTCGTCTGTGCGACGATCTCGCACTTTGATACGCACTACGCGCTCTTTGGCTTTTGCTGGATGAGCTCGAGCGACGACCAGCTCAACTTGCTACGGACAGTCGTTGCCCGTGCCAATTTGCATCAGAATACCGGTACGAGTACTGGTACAAATACCGGTACTGACAGTCCAAGTGCAGTTGCAGTGCTGAGTCCAGTCGACGCCGCGTCAAACGGCACGCTCACATCTGGGATCTTCTTTGCGCTCTACATCGTTGTCGTGTACTGCACGTCGCTCGCTGCGATCCTCCGGTCGTGGAACACGCTTGCAAAGGGCTTGCCAGATACGTTCATGACGCGCCGACGCATCCATCGGCACCTCAAGTACTACGTCGGGTGCTACTTTGGGTACTGGACGCTCGTGCTCGGGTGCTACGTGCTCTTTAGTATCATGCCGCGCGACACGAGCGCCGACGCAGCAGCAGACGGCGGTGTACGCTGCCGCATCTGGCACTTGCTCAAGTGCTTGCTCCTGGCGAAAGGCATGGTCTGCTCGCTCATCTGGACGCGCACGTCCAACATCTTGACGATCATTGAGCAACTCCGCGAGTTTGGCTACGTTGACTTGCCGCCGCACGAAGATAGTATCAACTGGGCGTTGCGGCTCGAGATCCTGACGAAGACCACTGCTGGGATCTGCGCTGCGGTCGATGAAGCCGAGAAGCACGCGCTCGTCGCGTCGCGCCAGTCGTCTCGGACATCGAGCCGTCCTGGCGACGACGCGAGTCTCCACGACAGCAGCGACGCGACGTCAACGACGGCTGCAGATGCCACTGGTCTGTACAACGGCGGCGACGACCGCAAAGAGTGGTACAGCCACGTCGAGAAGATCGTGTTGGAGTACCGGAACGATCACCGCATGCGCGGTCCAACGAGTCAAGGGATTGTCTTTAAAGATTTTGCGCCCGAGGTGTTTCGTCGCTTACGAGAAGAAGCGAACATTACAAGCACGAGTTACCGTACGTCACTGCAACAGACGACAAAAGAACGCGTGAGCGAAGGCAAGAGCGGCGCGTTCTTTTACTTTACAGAAGACCGCAAGTACGTCGTCAAGACACTCCGAGAAGAAGAGCGCAAGTTCTTACTGAGCATCCTCCCGCTCTACTACGCGTTCATCAAGCGCAACCCCAACACGTTCATGACGCGGTTCTTTGGCTGTCACGGCGTCACGATGTACGGCAAGACGGTCTACTTTGTCGTGATGCAGAGCGTCTTTGACTCGAACTGCCAGATCCACGAGCGCTTTGACCTCAAAGGCTCGTGGGTCGGTCGCTTAGAAGGCCGGAAACCGAGCGGGACGCTCGCAACATGCAAGTTCTGCAAGGCCGAGTACATCGTTGGCGGGAGCCACGGTCAGCTCTGCCACGTTCGCCGCGGCGGTGAAGGGAACTGGCGCCACCAGTACGACCAAGTCGGGAAAGACCTGAACTGGAATCGCCACATGGCGCTGCCGTACTTGACCGCGCGCGCTGTGGCATTGCAGCTCATCAAGGACTCGAACTTCCTCTGCCGCATCAACTGCATCGACTACAGCTTGCTCGTGGGCATTCACCACCGGAGCTTCAATGTCTCGCACTACTCGTCCGCAGATACGTTTGAGAACATGCCGTCGCCCGTGCCGGTGCCAGTGCGTGCGAGCTGGGGCAGTAGCAACGGTACAGGTCCAGACCGCTCGAGCAGTGGCAGTTCAAGTGCACCCGGGTACGCAACGCCACCGCCACCACCGACTCTCAAGCCGTTCCACCAAGCGATCCAAGGCGGCATGAGCGTCGACGAAGTGCACGGTCCGGGGATCTACTTCATGGGCATCATCGACATGCTCCAGCCCTGGAACGTCCGCAAGCGCTTGGAGCACTTCTTCCGCGTCTACGTGTTCTTCCAAGACAAGAACGGCATCTCGGTCGTGAACCCGCGGCAGTACGCCGAGCGCTTCCAGCAGCGCGTCGTGCATGAGCTCATCTACGACGGCCGCTTTGAGCGCGACGAGATGGAGACAATGCTCCAGCAGCTCCAGTTCCAGCAGCACGACGCGGTGACGCCACCACTACTGCGGACATCTCGTGGCGGCGGCCATGGCTTGAATCCGTTCAATGACTCGAACGTGACGCGCAGTACGGTGATCGAGTCGTTCGATACGCGCTACGACTCGACGGTCCTGCTCGAGCGCGTCTCGAGCAGCTACCTCTCGCCGCCGCAGCCAACGCCACTCGGTCTCGCCATGCGCGTCTCGGCTCGCATGGCGCAAACCAGCAGCAGTAGCATCAACGGCAACGGTGGCGTCCCACCACCGCATCCATTTGGACCAAGTGGCACTAGCACGACAACGACGCGGAATCGGTCCGTGTCGCAGCCACGACCGCGTACGCTCTCGACAGGCTTGCCAGAGCACTACAGTCTCGGTCCGCGGCTCTCGGGCGGTCTCGTGATGGAGCCACCTGGTGGGTTCTTTGCTGCTGCGCAGCGCAGTAGCGTTGGGTACGCGCCAGTCACAATGACCTACGCCGACGCGAGTGCCGCAGTGAATCCGTTCATGCGCCGACCGCTCGCACCAGTGAACGCGTCGCCACGGATCTCGCACGCGTCGCTCGGACGCACAGACTCGAACGGGTCGCTCACGCTCTCGGACGGCTCAGTCGCCACGGCAGCATCGTCGCCGTCGCCTGCAACGACCGCATTGCCACTGTACGTGAGCGTTGCGAGTGGTGCATCTGCTAGCGGTGGTGGTGGCGGTGCTGCAGTGGCGCCATTGAGTACGCGCCACAGCAGCAGCAGTAGCAGCAGTAGTATCAGCACGAGTGCGCTCGTGAGTGCGACTCCGAGCAACCTCGTGGCGTCGCCAATGACGATCGAGACGAGTCTCTCGGACCACCACCACAGCTACCAGATCGTCCATACGCCGACGTTCCCAGACAAGAACGCTGCGACAATGTCGGCGTAGTCACTTGCCACTTGTCTTCCTCCTCGCTCTCTAGTAGTCGTAGTCGTCGTCGTGCCACCTCCCACTCGCTCGCATCCTCACTCACACACGTACTCACACTCCTCATGTTTCAATAAGACCGTCTTTGATCCCGTTCGCGCTCTCTCTCTCTTGTCCTCTCTCTTGGTCGCTCTCTGGTCATCAATGAAGACAACCAGGACGTACGACTTGGCCACTTTCAAGACCATTGCACTGTGTCAGTGCTCATGCGTCTTGGTCGACAGACACGGACTCACTCCAGATGCTCTCTCACTTGGCTCGTATTACAACAACAACCGACAGACACGGAACATGCACGCGCGTACGCTCTCTCTCTCTCTCTCTCTCTCAAGCTCTAGTCTCTCGTCTAGGTCGTTCACTAGATCCGCACGATCCCGTCTCCAGCTCGTGCACCACTCCTACCACCGCGTCGTGCACCGTCTGCACCGCGGTAGTGCGGATGCGCGCGGCCAGTGTGCGTCGCTTGACTCCGCGGCGCGCGCTTTGCGCTCATTGCTGCGCGCGCCATGCGAATGCGCCACATGAGCGCAATGAACACGAGGACAGCGAGCGTCCCAGCCACAATCGCGCCGATCGTCATCCACGGCTGCCAGAACTCGCGCGCGGCGCTCGCAAGCGCTTTTGTCGCAACGGCGGACGGCGACGACGACGCCACGAGCGCAAACGTCTGACCAGTCTTCGCACCGGCCTTGACACTGTAGCCAAACACCACGGCTTCGACTGTCACGCTGTGGTCGCTCGCAACGGTCCGACCAGCTTGCGTCACGGCGGCCACGATGTCGTCGTACGTGACTTCGACCATCTCGACGTTGTTCCGCGCGTCGCGCGAGCCATTGCCTGAGAGCGGATAGAAGATCGTGTCGGTGCCAACGACGCGGACGCTCAGGTCCAAGTCGTTCTGGAGCGCGACGCGGCCGCCCATGGACCCCGCCGGGTCGGTCCACACGAGCGTCACGCGCAAGTTTGCGCGCTGCTTGAGCACAAACGAGAAGCGCGCTTCCGCGCCTTCGACCACGCGCGGCTCAGAGCCGGTCGACGCGTTTGGGTAAAAGTACACGCCCGCGCCAGATGCACTCCCCGTGCTGCTGTTCGTTGCGCCACTTGCAAACGTTGCGAGGTTGAGCATCGTCGGCTTGCCGTAGCCTTGGCTAAAGTCTGGGTACGACGTCAACGGGATCGCCTGTGACTCCATTGCGACGCACGACGTGATGCCGTTCTTTGGTGCGACGAGACGGCGCGTGAGCTTCTCGCCGCTGTGGATGAGCAGCGCTTTCAAGAGCGCAGCGGGGATCGTCTTCATGCCAAACTGCGGGTCTTTCACGCCGTGCTTCCACCAGCCGTCGCGGAGCCACTCGTACAGCAGCACGGCCATGCCCGCGACAACAGGCGTCGCCTGGGACGTGCCCTGGAGCGAGCAGATGGCACTCGACTTGACAGTCGCGCCTGGGGCTTCAGACTGCGCCGAGTCGATCGCCATGCCTGGCGCAACGAGGTCGGGCTTCTGGCGACCGTCGAGCGTTGGTCCGATCGACGAGAACGACGCGACGGTCTGTTTGTTTAGGACTGCAGGACACGGCGTGAGCGTGAACGACGCGGCGTCGTTCAAGGACGCGCCGATCGACAAGACGTTCTTTGCGCCAGACGGCGAGCTGATCGTGTGTGCGCCTTTGTCGCCACTATTGCCGGCAGCGACGATGATGAGCGTCTCAGGATGGTTGTAGATGTAGTTGTCGAGGTCGCGCGACTGCGTGTTGTAGTCGTTCCCGCCCGTGCCCCACGAGAACGAGAAGATCTTCGCACCTGCGCGCACTTGCATGTCCATGAGGTCGTCGACTTCGCCTGGGGTCTCGAGCGTCACTTCACAGCCGCGCTGACCCGCGCAGCCGGCGGCTTGCTTCCCAATGTCCATGAACGCAATCTGCGCGTCGTACGCAATGCCGAGGTTCGGCGCCTTTTGACTGAGCGAGTTGCCCGCGAGGATGCCCGAGACGTGCGTCCCATGGCCGCACACGACTTGCTCCGACTCGTCGCCAGTGTTGGCGAACGCGCGGTAGAGCACGACCTTGCGCGCGCGCTTGTCGACCGTGTTGTACATCCCGCGCGACGGCTGGTCGAACTGGTCGTGGTCCATGTAGAGCCCCGTGTCGGTGACACCGACGACGATGCCAGCGCCAGTGATGTTGTGGCGCTGCATGCTCGCGACACCGACAAGGTCTTGGAGGTACGTGTCCAAGCGGCGATGCTGTGGACCGCGGAGCTGCGACGTCGTACTACCCGCGGCGCTGTTGACGCCAAGCAGACGCTGCTCGAGCGTCGCGTACGGCTGGAGCGCACCAGTTGTGATCGTCTGCTTCCGGTCGACCCACTCCACGGCGTCGTCGTCGACAATGACAGCGACTGCGTGCGTCCACGTCGCAAACTCTTCGAGCGCTGCGAGCGTAAGTACGCGCGACGCAACGCCATCGCCACGTGCAGTCAAAGCGTTCGCAATGCCTGTGGCGCGCTCGATCGCCGCAGTGAGGCGCGTGAACGCCGCGGCGTAGTCGACGCCTTGGACGAGTCGGATCTCGAGCGCCGGTCCTTCGATCGCCGCTGCTGGTCCACTAGACTCGCGCGCGAGGGCGTACGCGCTCTTGGCAAACGGCGTGAGCTTGAGGATCGCCGGCAACGACGTGACGCTCTCGACGCAGTCGAGGTCCACGATCGCGTCAGCGACTGACGCGTTCACGTGCACGAGCATGATCGTCGCTGCACTTGTCGTCTCGTCACCGCTGCTGCTGCTCTGTGTGAGGAATGGCGTGAACGTCTCGTCCGCTGGACGCCACACGCGCTTGATCGCACGGACGCACGCGAGCTCAGTCATGTCTGGCGTCGCGGCGATGCTGCTCTGGTTGAGCTTCACGAGCATCGGTCGGACAGTCCGCGCGTCTGTGGTCTTGTCGCTCTGCGTAGCGTTCGCGAAGAAGCCTTGCTGGACAAACTGGAGCTGACAGGCGTCGTACGTCGCGTTCGCGCTCGCGACCATCGCGTCATACGCCTGGAAGAACGCGTCGTAGAAGCCGGCGAACGCATGCGTCGATGCGTCGCCGATAGTCAACGCGACTGTCGCGCCGTTTGTGTTGCTTGCGATGCCTTGGCACGAGACAAAGTCGATCGTCTGCACGTGCTTGTCGTCGTCAGCGTCAGCGTCACTGCCCGCAGCGTGTGCGAGCGCATTGCCGACGCTACCGTCCTCGTCGTTGCTGTCGTCGTCACGCAGACCAGACGATGTGAATGTGTAAGACGGTGCGCGCACAGCGCTCGCGCTGCTGTTAGCGTCGCTTGTCGCCTGCGCGCGTCGTCTCGAGGTCGCACGGTGGACGCCTGCGTGGTCTGCTGCTGCTAGTGGGATGTTCGCATGAGCGTCGCAGCGCGATGGCGTGCACTCGGAGGCGTCGCGCAAGTGCCGGTACGCGCGCTTTGCATGCGTCGGTTTGCAGTGGAAGCGACAGAACGCTGCGCGCGACGTGAACGCCAAGCCGTTTGCATCTACAAGCGGTGCGTCTGCGTCTGATGTTGCCGTAGCTGGGAGAGTGAGCTGTGCATCTGCACTGCTCGCTGCGGATGCATTAAGCAGCAGCGCAATGCACACGAGCGTGGGCGTGAACAGCCCGCACGTGCGCATGAGACTGCGCTCTATTGGTCGAGCGAGACGTGCTGCTACAGACAAATGGACGTGTCGACGCTGGGCAGTAGCGCGCAAGACCTCGTGTGGCTAGAGGAGCATGTCTGCCGAGCCATTTTTGAGCCAATTTGCGATGACTTCAGCACTCGTAGGCTGGGCGGTCGAACCGACTCTTTTGACTTGCTTATTGTATGAAAGAACCGCGTCAGAACGATAGCCATCGCTTTGGCTCGGATTTCCTATTTGAAGCCCGGCTATCGTTTTGACGGGAATTTATTTTTTCATAGTTTGCGTCAAAACGATAGCCGGGCTTCA
>JAASFN010000604.1:0-16739 GCA_023333795.1 Globisporangium rhizosaccharum | reverse complement strand
GGTGGATGATCTCAACACCAGCTGTTATGAAGTGTTTGGTGCTTCGTGTTCCCTTGTTTTCTTCACTACCAGCATATGGAGCGACGACCATGCCATTGAGAGCGCTTTCAGGCTCAACCGTGCCGGCACATGCGAGGGTTTGAGCAGCAGCGCATGTGCTAGCCAACGTCTCGCAGTGCTCTCTCGCACG
Organism: Globisporangium rhizosaccharum; assembly: GCA_023333795.1. Taxonomy (NCBI): domain Eukaryota; phylum Oomycota; class Peronosporomycetes; order Pythiales; family Pythiaceae; genus Globisporangium; species Globisporangium rhizosaccharum. The sequence continues at coordinate 16,549 of JAASFN010000604.1, read as the reverse complement.
TGAGTACAAGCACCGATCGAGTCGAGAGGCAGCCCGTTCACACCAGTTATTAGATTCAAGCGAGGCTTGGACGGGCAAATCTCCAACGCGCGTGGCGAATGCCATGTGCATGACGAATGTGTGAGCTCTCATTCGTGAGAGGAAGTGCTCCGTTCAAGTGTCTGCTTGATCGACTGTCTGTCTCGCAGCAGCAATCGCTGTTGCTGTTGCTGCTGCTGGATCTTGGAGCAGGAAGGTGTGTCGTTGCGCGTGTGCGTCAGTTGGACTGGTGGCGTGGGTGCCTCGCTGCGTTTGGGCAAAGGATACGATCGCAAGGACGCTTGGTGTCACTGCGCTCAGGATGAAGGTGTGCGAGTTCTTCTCAGCGCTTCAACCTTGGACTCGGCCAATCGGCCAAAGTGAAAGTGGCGCAGCACGTTCACAAAAGAGGAGGAGGAGACACTCGGATCAAGAGTCAAGAGTCAGCGCGCGCGCAACAGGACGAGCGCCTGGATAGTGTTGACGCCACTGTGCACGTCGCCTCGAGGTCGCAGTAGCGAGTCGGATGTAACATCCAGTTGCAATGGCCAGCTACAACGACATGTGAGCATCGGACATCGCTCGACACCAAGGCACCAGTAGACATCGTGAGCGCATGCGCATTGAGCGCGACCTAGCGCCTCGGCAAGACGTCCCATGTGCACATACAGATCGCCACTGCGACTTGCCGCGTGAGGACTCGCGGTGCCACTGTCGCTGGCCAGTCGAGCGCGACCGGTTCGAAAAACACTCGGCGCATCGAAAGCGCCAATGCCAATGCCAATGCCGACGACGCTCCATGACATGCATGGAGCGCGTCATGGAGCGTCGTCGTGGAGCGTCGCTGGCTGGCATGATGAAGCCGCAGCTGGCACCTTGCGAAAGGCATCGCCAGCACGACCGACCGGCTCGCTTCTACTTGTGAGCGGGCGAGTGCGCGTGCGAGTGTGTGAGTGTGCGCAGGACACACACACACAATGCGCTCTACTCTGAAGGAGGCGCGGCGCGCTCGAACCACCTGGTGCCTGCGCACGCTATGTTGTGGCCCTCAACGAAGTTCACAAGTGCATCTCGTGTCGGAACGCCAGTTTCGCCTGCCAGTTGCTCCATTCGGGTCTATTCGTATAAATGCTCAACTCGCGTATTTAGCTGCATTTCAGACTATTTTATGCACAATTGTGCGTATAAAGACGCAGTACTCGCGCCTAGCTTCGCCCGTCAGAAACTCGAGTTGCTCGATCCCGGATCTGACCTGTACTCGTGCAAGCATGTCGTCCGTCGCGCACACCCCGAGCAAGCGCGGACGAAGCGAAGTCGAGCGGGCAAGACGCGAGAGCGAGAAGCAGCGGCAGCAGCGCAGAGCCCGCGGGCACTACACATAGCGACAGCGGCGGTGCGACAGCGAGACCAGCACCAGCAGCGACTCTTCTTTCTTCCGACCTCGGACGCGCGCGCGAGCGCGAACGCGACCGACACGACCCAGCATGAGCGCGTACGTCTTCAGCAACATTGACAGCATGCACCGCGGAGGCGGTGGTAGCACCAATGGCAACCGCAACGACATGGACGTTTGCTACGCGCCACCAGCGCCATCGATGATGGTGCCACTCGGGCACCAGCACTACCATCAACAGCACTACCCGCCAGAACCTCAGAACCACCACCACCAGCAGCAGATGCCGCCGACCGAGTTCATCTGCAACGTCTCGGACGACGACACGGTCGAGCGCGACATTGACCTCGAGATCGAAGCGCGCATCCGGAGCCTCACGCTCCTCAGCGACGACAGCAGCACGGCGTCTCGAAGTCTCGGACCGTCGCAGGCGCCACCACCAAGCACACCCGAGGCGGCGCGCACCATGTCCCAGCGCATGCTCTCATCGCTCCAGAAGAGCAAAGCGAGCCAGTCGCAGCGCGCAGAGCAGCGTGCAAACAGCGCTGCGCGCCTCAAGACGCGCGCAACCGCCAACACGAGAGCAGCAGCGCCACTTCCAGTCCGGAGCGAGCAGTCATTCTACGCGACTGGAGAAGCGCAGCAGTCGACACTACCAGCGCCAGTTGGCGTCCTGGACTCGCACGGTCGCGGCGGAGACCTCCGTGGGACGCACCTCTCAAGCCGGTCGTACACGTCGTGTGCCGACCGCCTTGAAGCGCGCATCTCCAAGACGTTCTTGAACCGACAGGACAGCATCGAGTCGGCCGATGCGAACGACTTCTCAGTCATGTATTCGGGTCGTCGGACGTACCCGGCCGAGTCGATCAAGAAGAACGACCAGCGCCTGTCGGAAGGCACGCCACTCCCAGCAAAGCAACAGCAAGAGACGAGTATGATGAGCGCGCTAGAGCGAGGTACGTCGAGCGCCACTCCGCCCTGTCGAGTCAGTCCATCTACCCTGTGTCTATATGGATTGAACCAGAGACTCACACTTGTGGGACTGCGTTGCTCCTACAGAGCGCCATGCATTCGCAATCGCAGGTCTCGACAACATCCGAAGCTCGCGAGCGGTCGAGCCTGTGGTGGAGAAAGTTGCGAGCAAACACAAGCACAAGGCGCCGGACAGCGGCGTCTCGTTCCACTTTCACGGCGCGTCGTCGTCGACGTTCGCACTATCAGGCAGCAGCAACCGCGCACTCGCACAATCGACGCGGACGAACCGCCTCGCACTCACAGCGAACGACGCGCCACTCGTGTACGAGCAACAGCAGTCGCTCGCGCTCGTTGTGCCTACTAGGACGTCTGCGATGCACCTCGACCCCAAGTACACGGCGCTTGCGAGTCAACTCGGCGACATTGAGAAGCTCATTGACAGCATCGAGAGCTGCTTGTCGGCGTCGACGCTCCCGTCGCTCGCACCCGTTGTGCTCGGCGAGCTCGACTTGCTCAAAGGCGCGACTGCGCAGATCCGCACGAACGGCGCGTCGCTCATTCTCGCAGAAGTCGGTCGGCCGCCCACAGAGGTGCGAGTCCTTGTGTGTGAGCGTCACTGACTAGAGCTCTCTCACACACTTCGCCTCTGTCTAACGTCCTCTTGCTGCTTCGCATGATCCTCTCTCTCTCGCTCGCTCAGACCATCCACGCCCTGCGTCGACTCGTCGCTCGAGCCGCTGCTGTGCAGAAGCGCATTGAAGCGCTCATGGACGCGACGCAGCGCCTCCTCTGAGCTCCAATCGACCTCCCACACACACGCACGCATGCCACGCTCCCTTGCGAACGCAGCAAGGACGAGTGGCTCCGTGACAGACGACGCTCGTGCGCTGCGCCGAGCGCGCGATCTCCTATTTCCCTTCTATTTACTTCGTCCGCCTCCGATCGAAGGAGTGGGGACTCAACGTGGCGACGCTCGCTGTTCGAGCCCATAGAGATGTCATCACATGCCTGTTGTCTGCTGTCTGTGTCTCCAAGGCGTCCATCTGCCCGTATTGATTAACACGAGTGTCTTGGCATTGGAAGCTCGTGTCGTTCGTGGCGCGTGTCGGCTTCACGTGCGTCTCTGCTGCGTCTCGATGCCATCAGCGGCGCAGTCTGCACTCTGGTTGCATCATTGCGTAGTACGATCCCCTGCGCCAGTCACGCGACTGCTGTTAGCTCTGGATGCGTACTAGATGTCTACGAAAGCCCTCACACGAGCTCTTGACGCACCAAGTCGTGTGGCGAGAGCTGCCGCGTCGCACTATTGCTGCTGCTGCTGTTGCTGCCTGTTGTCTTGGACGGGTGTTTGAGGTTGTTGATGCGTCGCTGGATGCGATTGAGATGCTCTTGTGCGCGGATCGTTGCGAGCTGCTCCAGTTTGTGGAGTCCGCGCGCCAGTGAGACTAACAGGTCGAGGCATCCGTGAAGTCGATAGTGCAAGGATCCACATGCGCACCTCAGAGGTCGCGTGAGAGTGCCGCTGAGTCAGTCCTGCCGCTGCCTCGGACGCGTACTCTCGGCGTCGACGGTCGCGCTGCGTGTCGGCGAGCTGCAGCACCACGTACAATCGAGTCAGTCGCAGGCACCTTGGACGAGACCTTCACGAACAGATTGCGCATGACGACAACCTCCTGTGCGTCTCGCCGGCGCGCCGCTGCTTCTTTGATCAAGACGTCGGAGCTCCTCAACCTGCAAGAATACGATGCTCGCTCAGCTTATGGACCAAACCGAAGAGCTTTGAGCAACTTGCATTGCAAGGGACGCACTTGTATCGTTGCGCACATGTTGGGAGGCGACGCGTGCGGACAGGAGACAGCTCGTCACGCTGTACATTGGCCGTATCAACTGCACACTCTCGAAGCTCGCTTGTCTTGGTCAGCAGTACCCTTGAGAGTGCAGGTGACGGTGATCTTGAACAGCTCGCTGGTACCTGTAGAGGTAGAGCGCTGCTCGCAGGTGCAGCGAGCGATGCTGCCGCGCGATCTGATCTTGACGGTGATGATCGAGACTGGTGCGAGCGCGCCACCTTTCGCGCCAGCACGGTCTGGGAAGAACTTCCAACGACTGCTTGCTGCGCAATCTCCGTTGCAAGGTCGTCTGTGTCCGAGAGCTCCGAGTCCAAGGAGCTTGCGTCGAGCCCTTTCACTGGACTGCTGCTGGTGCTCGTGCGTGTAATCGACGCACTAGCGAGAGTCTCCGTCGTAGTGTGGACGATCTCGTCTGCGCTGAACGGTGTTGATGTCAGGCGCAGCATAGCAGCTGCTGCAGCGTCTTGATCCCCTCGGTCGTTCTTCTTGCGCCGAGATCGCGCCGAGACCGCTGTTCGCGTCCGCACCACACCATCGGCGCCGTTGTCGTCGTCATTCGACAGATCAAACAGCGGTAGGACGCGCTCGATCAAGCTGCTCGCACCGAGCGTCGCTCGCATCGCCATTCTCCTCTCTGCGCGTGTGTGCTTACCTCTCGCTGCGCATCCTGGTCGTAGCTGGCGTCCTGACTTGTCCTGAGCTAATTCTGGCGCACTGACAGTTCGCCAGAGTCAGCACATTGAAAGTTGCTCGTTCAGCTGTTGACTGATACGCACACGATGCGAGTCAAGATGAAGAGCTGTCAAGACCTGAAGGAGTGAGTCTTCGTCGCAAGAGGTCGACTAGTGCTGTGTGCCAAAGAGTTCGGCTCGCTCGAACTCGAGCCATCGAGCGCATCAGACGTCGTTGAGCAGCGAGTTCGACTATTCACGAAACGCGATCCCACTTGTACAACGTCGAGAATAGCCAGCTGCACATCAAGAACAATGGCAAACGACAACCTGTGTCAAGCACCAGTGTGCTGTCGTCTCATTCGAGTTCGCTCGCTCTATCTCGCACGCACAAGTCAGGTGGACGCCACCACACTGTTGGTAGCAATGCACAAAGGCAAGACGCAGCGCCGCACGCTTGACAAGGCGACGAAGCGCATCACGCGCACACAATTGGCACACCTCGTGCGTCGAGTGGGCGTGCTCCTTGTGTCGTCGTACTATGCCACCGCGAGCATCTACTCGGTGGTCACGTCGACGCTCATTCTCCAAGGCATCACAAGCGACCTCACGACGTACAGTGTCTATGAAGCAACACTCATTCCGCACTACGTCGGCACAACGATCCGCAACAGCGCGCTCCTCAAGGCGCTCGGAGACGTGACAACACTGGGCAACGACTCGATGTACTTCGAGTCGCCAACTAGCGTGTCGTTCTCAGGCTGCTCAACGCCAAACTTCAACGCCAAGATGTACAGCAACGCGTACATGCGCACCGAGTTTGCGCTGCTCCAGTACGGCGCGTACAACCTCACGTTCCTAGCACTCCACGAGCTCATCTTGCCGATTGTCAACTGTACGTTCCCTCCAGTCGTGAGCAACGACTGCACCGCAGCGCGAGTGTTCTATCTCACGCGGCTCAAGAGCAACCCGAGGACGTGTACGTCATGACAGTGTCGTTCTCGCTCCAGAGCTACACCATTTCCGATCTGCACCGAGAAGGCGCAGCATCTGTCGCAACGTTCTCGCTCATCAACGACGTTCGCGCAACGCGCGTGACGCACCACTTTGCTGTCTCGCTCGGATACCCGTACGCAGAGCAACCGGTCTTTGAGGTCTACAGCTACGTCAGTGTCACGGATGATAGCAGTGGATCCTGCGCAGCATTCCGCCCAACGCGCTGCTCGAAGCCCCAAAGACTGCACACTGCGCGATGCGAGGGGTTCTATATCAAAGCGGAGAACCAGCAAGCAAACTACCGGAACCGGTACTGGAAGCTCGAGACAGCAGATGCAGTCCAAGCCATGCGTGTTTGGTCGCGGCAAGGCACGGCGGTCGTGCGCGACTCCTGGGCGTGGGTCCACTACATCCACTTCGTGTTTACAGTCAGCACGATGTTCAACCACTGCGTGCTCTGTCTCGTCATCTTCCAGAACGCGCGACTAGGCAAGATCTGGGTCGGTGACGTGTTTGCATCGATCTCGAACGCGTTGCTCTATCGCGGTGCGATCGTGCTCGTGACCTGGCAGATTAGCGGGTACTGGTCGATCATCGAGCTCTGTCTCGCGCACGGACACGATGCAGCAGGCGTAGAAGGCATCATGCTCTTCCCGAGCATCATCCACGCAGACGCCCTGACGCTCTTTCTCGGGTCGACGACTGTCGTTGGTTTTGTGCTTAAGCAGCGCATCGATCCCGTGCTCACGGTTATCGCATTCGAAGTCGTATTCCAGTGGCGACTCCACCAGTACGTGCTCGACGACAGCACGCGACAGTACATGATCGAGTACGTGAGGCCGAGCTACAGCCGTGAGCTCGTGCAGCTTAGCGACTTGCTTGCGTCCAAGTCTCCGCATCGCCTGAGCGCGCTCAGCAAGATCTCGAGCGTCGCGTTCAAGTTCATCATGGCGTCCGCTGGACCGAACTGGGCGATCTCCGGCGCGCTGGTTGTTCTCTTTGTGTTCGCTCGAGTCGTGCACCGGCGCTTCCATCCCGAGAACCAATACACCACCAAAACCGTGCCGGCAGAAGACGCGACGACACGCGAGAAGCAAATGCTGGTGCAGTTCGAGATTGCGACTGGCGCTGAGCTGCAGAACCGCTTTGGCATCATCTCGGACTACGACAACTTTGCCTACTTCAAAGGTATGAAGTATGTGTCGGCAGACGGCATCTACTGCAATGGCTTTGTGATCGCGAACGGCGAGTACCTCGTTGCGACCGAAGACATTCTCGTGATCATCTTGATGGAGGTGTTGCGAGTGCGCTTTCGCAACGTGTACGTCTACGACGTCGACGGCAGTTCGCTCAAGAAGACGGCGCGACTCGTGTAGCCTGACACGCTCACGTGGTCCCAATTGGTGCGCCTGAACGTGAGCATCCTCTCATAGAGCTAGAGCTTCTTCGGTGTTGTCGGTTGTCGGGAGCAGTGGGGACTGAAGACGTGTGGACAGCGCTGAGCGGCGCGAACGAGCGAGCGCGTGCGAGTGCTGGCTGTCAGATCGAGGCGATTCGCTGCTATCTCTCGTGGTTGTAGAGGTCTCGAGTCGAACACGAGCGTCAAATCAAATGGCAAACCAAGTCCTCACAAAGGACAAGAACAAGCGTTGTCCTTCTAGGAAGCTACTAGGACGAACTAGGCAAGCAAGCGAGTTACACGTGAGCTCGAGCTCGCGTTGTCACGCTTGCGGCAGTAGAGTTGGCTTTCGCGAGGCAAGTCGCTGTCGATTTCTTCAGTTCGTGCTGAACAACGTGACTGACTAAATCAGGTTTCCCTTCACTGCTAGATATTGGTGTGGTATGTGCACTGGTCCAATCGCGATTGTTGCGACGACATACAAACACAGAGTGAAAATGCGAACCCTCGTTCTTGCAGAATCAGGACACCTGCAGTAGACGATTACCCACCTCTTCATAGTTTGTTTGCATCACTTGTGTCACGCAGCTGCGCGGCGCTGTGTTTTTCATCTGACCGGATTTACACAACACACTGGTTGTGCTCAGTTAGTGATCACATATCGGTTTGGTAGGGTATTATATTTTGCTTAAAGAGTTGACTTGTAAAAACCGGACAATGCATACATTCGCACGATAGATGTTGAAAGCGCATTCAGTATCAACAACGTTCACAAAATTGCGGCTTATCTGTAAATCTTGATGTGGCTCCGCTTGAAACAGAAACAAGGCACATACTCAAACCAAGGTATTCGAGGTCGCAACCATACAGTAGCCAGACATAGCTACATCAGCCACGAATGTGGCAAGCTGTGTTGTGGTGTGCGCTCTGTGTGGGTGTCTTTGTCTGCAGCGCGCTTGCCCTGCGTTGACGCCTGTTGTGTCTGAGCTCGCTGCTCGCTTTGAGTGGAGCTCTCAAGCTGACAAACAGCGCAAATGCACCAGTAGTGTTGTTCACTGCAACGAGGTTCTTTTTCGAAGTGTGCGCGGTACACATGGTACACTGTGTGTACGCAATTTTGGTTGATACACACAGTGTATAATGTGTACGGATTTTGATGCGCATCAAAAGTGATGCGCATCACTTGGAGCGGTGTGGACCACACACGCACAAGGACTGATTTTTCCTTCTCCTCAGCTGGCCAGGCACGAGCAAAGGTGAGCAAAGGCGCGCGGGAGCAGATCGCTCGCCATTCCCGAAGAAGCCTCGCCGAGCCCAAGCCGAAGCCTCCCGCGCGCCTTTGCTCGCCTCTGCCGCACACGCACACGCACGCACCACCACCACTACACAAACACACACACAATGTCGAGCAAGACCCAGCCAGAGGAGCACGAGGTGCTGTCCGAGATCGAAAAGGTGCTCGCGAGCAACCCGGAGTTCGGCGTCAAGCGCGTCTCGGTCGTGCTCAAGGAGCAGAACCCCGAGTGGTCGCTGAGCGAGAAGCGCGTGACGAAGCTGCTCAAGAAGCACAAGTCGATCAAGATCACGCTCGACGGCGCGGACTCGGACTCGACGGGCGACGACTCGCCGAGCGCGAGCGCTGCGGCTCCGTCGCCGTGGAACGTTGCACCGGCGCCGACGCACGACCCGTGGAACAACACGTTCACGGTCGACACGGTGAAAGAGACGGCCGCGAAGGTCGTTGCGCCAGTCATCTCGGCGTTCAACCTCGAGCCGGCGGCTGAGCCTGCTCCGGCTCCGGCCGCCGCGGCGTTCAACCCATGGAATACGGCGCCAGTGCACGAGAAGACGTTCACCGAGACTGTGACCGAGACCGTGACGAAGACAGTGGAGCACGTGAAGGAGACGACTGCGGAGGTCGTGGCGGCGACGCCGGGCTTTGTTGAGAAGGCCAAGGACGCAGTCGTTGACGCCGCCGAGAAGGTGCAGGACAAGGCCGAGGACATCGTCGAGGACGTCAAGGACGCGGCCTCGGACGCCAAGGACGACGCGCCGGGCTTCTTCGAGAAGGTCAAGCACGCGGCGGCCGACGCAGTTGAGTCGGTCAAGGAGACGGCGTCGGACGTCGTTGAGAAGGTGAAGGACACGACCGAGGACGTCGTGGAGGCGGTCAAGGACAAGACCGAGGACGTTGTGGAGGCGGTCAAGGACAAGACTGAGGACGTCGTTGAGGCGGTCAAGGACAAGACGGAAAACGCTGTCGAGGCCGTGAAAGAGGCGACGTCGTCGGCGCCGTCGCCGTGGAACACGTCGGTCGAGGACAAGTCGCTCACGAGCTCGCTCACGTCGTCGGTGAAGGGCGCGGCGGCGACCGTCGCAGCGACTGCGTCGGCCGGTGTCGCTGCAGTCAAGACGGCGGTCTCGGACGCGTCGGACGCGAGCAAGTCGGCGTGGAACGCGGCGCCAGTCGAGACGCCGGCGTTCGTGGCCGAGCCGGTGAAGCAGGTCACGACGCCGTTCGTGGCGCCGGTCGTGGAGGAGCCGAAGAAGGAGACGTGGAACTTCACGCCAGTGAAGGAGGAGGCGTCCAAGGTCGCGGAGAACCTCAAGGAGAGCGCGAAGAAGGCCGAGTCGCTCGCTGGCTCGGCGCTCGAAAAGATCGAGGACGCTGCGAGCGCGGCGTCGAAGAAGGTCGAGCACGCTGCGAGCGTGGCGACGAAGACGGTGAAGGAGGAAGCCGCCGCTGCCGTTGTGGTCGTGAAGAAGGCCGAGTCCAAGGTCGAGGACAAGCTCGCAGAAGCCAAGGTGGCCGCGGCGAACCTCGTTGGCGCGGGCTACGAGAACGCTAGTGTGGCGTCGAAGGAAAAGAACAAACGCCCAGTGGCAGAGAAGGAGGTCGAGGGATCGGCGTGCGGCGCGTGCAGCTGCGTCGTCATGTAAGCCGTCGAATCGAGTCCATTCATTTGTGCACCACGCACCAGTCGTTTGTCGTTCGTCTGCTCTTGCTATCTGCTCGCTGTGGTGGGTATCACGCCGCTTGTCCACTTGTGAGGGGCAAAGGCGACTGGAGCGCCGCTTAAGCGATCCGCTCACTTGTGTCGCTGCTCCTCACGCGCTTGACCAGCAGCAGTGCGTGCGCATGTCCTGCTCTCACGCGCGTGCAGATCTGATCGCTTTCGAGTGCGCTCCATGCGGTTCTGCTCGGCGTTGCTCGCGTACGGCGTCCCCACCAGTGCAAGTCGCCGTTTGCGCACAGCACGAGCGTCTCGCGTGCGCCGCATGCAATGTCCACTGCGCGATGTCCCGTGTCGTCAGCGTCAAAGTATCCGTTTGCTGCAGCTGTCACAACGCGTGGGAGCGCTTGGGTCGTCACGCCGTTGCCATGGCCCTACGTCAGTGAGTGACACACATCGCCACGCGATGCACGAGCAGGCGACAAGCGTTAGTCGATCGGAAGTGGATCATGGCGTTCAGGTGGTCGAATCAGAAGAGCCGTGGACGTGGGACGTACGAGCTGTCCATCCTGTCCCCAGCCCCACGTGTACACATCGCCTGCCGCGGAGCGAACTGCAGCACCAGTGCGACCATTGGCCATCGCATTCGTTCAGTTCCAGCACCTTGAGCAGTCGGTCAGTCAGTTAGGCACTGAGCGTCGCTACAGCCACAACGCGCCTGTAGTGTGCCAGCTACCACAAGCGACTTGCGCGACTGGACCACCGCAACTGGCATCGAGTCCGCTCAGTGCGTCGACTGCGCGTGGCGCACATTCGTCTCGAGTCGCTCCGTGTCCGAGCTGGTGGTACAGTCCCCAGCCGCACGTGAACAGCTCGTGCGTGACAGTGAGCAGTGCGCTGTGTGCCCATCCCGCAGCGATCTCGCGCACGTTGTGTGGAAGCGCAACATGTGACGGCCGGCCGGCCGATCGATCGCTGCATGCGATGCCTAGTTGCCCGTACGTGTTGTCGCCCCAGCCCCAGACACGCCCGTGCGAGTCGAGCGCGAGCGAGTGCATACCACCACCTGCCACTGCAATCGCTGTGTCTGCTGTCTTTGGGAACAGCACGCGCGATGGCTGGGACACCACGTCGACGTCTTGCGGAGCCACTTGGTGGTGGCGGTTCGAACCCCATGCGTACACGCTCCCTGTAGCACAGCGTCCAGTGAATGTGTGAGCTGCAGCTGCGGTGTGTTGTGTACGAAAGTATATTTGTCTTGCCACTCACCTTGCTGTGCGATGGCGAGCACGTGGTTTGCGCCGCATGCTACGCGCACACACTTTTCTGGGACTGCTAGCTGTGTCGGCAGCAAGAGCGTACGGATGTGGGTAGCTGATGGCAGTGATGCAGAAGCTGCACTGGTGTTGCGGTCGCTCTCGCGTGAAGCAATGCCGCGTCGCGTCGCCAGCTCCTTTGCTGTTGCTACTGCTGGCGTCTCGTCAACCTCTTGGTCTTGCTCAGTCAGCAGCTCGCCGTAGAACGCGCTGCCCCATCCAAGCACTGTGCCGTTCTCGTCAATGCCTATTGAGAAGCAGTCGCCACCTGCAGCATCGATGAGCCGTGCATATGCAGGCGCAGCGCACTCGCCAAAGAGTCCGCATGCATCTGGAGCAGCTTCATCAGCAGCACCAAGGCAGATGCACTCCATTTTGGTCAAATTTCACCTGTCAATGATGAATTTCATCACTTCGCAATTCTAAACACTCTGGACAAGCGACGACGAAGCAAGCAAGATGCAGCACTGCCATGACGAGCACGTGAGCCATGGCGGAGGACACGACCACGACCACAGCCACGACCATGACCACAGCCACGACGTCGAGGACGCCGAGGGCGACTCGCTCTTCCCGTACATTGACACAAGCAAGCTCCGCGTGCTCAACGCCGAGGACCCGAGCCACGTCGGACATCCGTTCAAGGCGTTCCATGACCGCCACGACCGCACGCGGTTCCTTAGCAGCAACGAAGACGACCCGGAGATCATCATCTTTATCCCGTACGTCATTCACTTGCGTGTGGTTAGTGCAAGTTGTAGTTGTAGCGCTCGGTAGCTTACAGTGGACACGTGCGCATGGTGGTGTCAGGTTCACGGAAGCAGTGAGCATCAAGTCGATCTGCATCTCGGGTGGCGAAGACGGATCGCACCCGAAAGAAGTCAAGCTGTGCGTGCAACTGTGCTTTGCGTTCGCATCACGCACAGCGTCAAGCTACAGATGACGGAGACTGAGACTAAGACTGCTAGACTGACTGGCGTGTCGTGACAGCTTTGCGAACCGCGAGGACATTGACTTTACGAATGCGAGCGAGCTCCCAGCGCAGCAGAAGCTCGAGCTCGTCGAGGACTTGACGGCGACGATCGACTACCCGCTGCAGTACGTGCTCTTTTCTCTTTCTCTCTCGACTGCCATGGCATGACTGGTGCGATGCATGCAGCTCACAGGGCATTGCTTGCTCTAGGATTCGCAAGTTCCAGGGCGTGAGCAGCCTCACGCTCTTTGTCCAAGACAACTTCGGCGGCGACGACTCGCGCATCTACTACATCGGCCTCAAGGGCGAGAGCAAGAAGGTTTGCGCATGCGTGTGTATGTATCTTGTGCTCACTACTGAAAGACGTCATGAGACCTGACCAAGTGCTGCGTGGCTTTGATGTGACAGTGGCGCCACGGCGTCGTCGAAGCCGTGTACGAGAGCCGGCCACAAGCAGCCGACCACAAAGTGAACGAAGTCGCGAGCTCCAACACGCTCAGTTAGGTCTTTGCGCACGATCGCACAGTCAACAGACGTGACGACGCTCCACGGCAACGAGCAAACGGGTTCGCTATCTGTTCAATGCACTCTTTCCTTGTGTTGTCTGCTGGAACTCGTGCAGCGCTTGCTCGACAAGCGCGGCTTTGCGCTCTTCCTCGACCCTTCGCTGCGCTAATCCACTGAGCATCTCACGCAGCTCGTGCGCCAAGTCGCCACTCTCCTCCTCTTCCTGCTTCTCTTCGTCTTTTTCCTCCTCCGAGTAGTAGAACTCTTGGTCTGGGACGTCAGTGGAGTGCGGAGCAGGCATCGACCGACGCTCGCTAGAGTTGGCAAATGACCGTTCGAGCGCCTCGTTCACACTGGCTGCAGACACGGATGCAGCTGAGACACCGAGTCGCTCGAGCTGGAGCGTGGCGTCGTACACATCCTGGGCATCCGTTGACGTGGCAGCGTCGACCGCACTCTCGCGCTCTTCGTGCAGTAGACTCATGCGCTTCGTGCGCTTTGGGTCTGGGGTGTCGCACTCCGATGGACTGTCAATGAACGACTCCCAGTTGAAGAAGCTCGCGTCGCTCGCACTGCTCGCTACATCGACGCTGTGAAAGTCGCCAGCGTCCTGCTGCTCTCCGCCTACGTCTCTGTGGTCATGCGTGACGGAGCTGCTGCTGTCGCTCGCCGCTTCGTCAAAGTGGCTCTGACTGCTCTCGAACAGACGTCGCATGACGCCAGACCGACTGCTCGCGGGCTTTGACGACACTGATGACGATGATGACTCGGACAGCTGGCTGCGCGATAGCGACGTCCCGACACTGTACTCTTGCTCGAGCGAAGCTGATCCGTTGCTGCTGCTCTTGCGCCTCGCTGCGTCTAGCACGTGCGGTGCGTCTAGTGATCCGTCGTTCTGTTCATGCGTCGCTGGAGCAGAGACTGTAGCATCTGCGACCGCTGGATGTGACTGCAACGAGCGCTGAGCTGCTTTGCGTGACAGCTGCTCCTCGTTCCGCTTTCGTTCGCGCCGCAACTGGTCGATCTCCACGTGCAGCGCCTGTTCTCTCGCTGCATTCTCGCGCTGCAGCTTCTGGATCCGTGCGCCGTACTCGCCACGCACGTCTTTGATCTCAGTCGACTGGAGCAGCTCGATCTCGGACCGAAGTGACTCGATCTCGGCTTCTGCCGTCTCCTGCAGCTCGCTCAGCTGGTCGACGCGCTCAGCGAGCGCATTCTTTGCCTCTGTCGTGACGCTCAGGCGCTTTGACAGCTGATCGCACTCGGCAACGAGATCGCGCACCCGAGCAGACAGCGCCGTGTTCTCGTCCGCAAGACGCGTCGCGCGGTCAATGTTGGACGCGAGCTCGATGCGGAGCGCCTCCATCTCTTTCTCTTTCGCTTGATCGTGCTTTGCGAGTGCGCTTTCGACCTCGTAGAGCTTCCGTTCGAGGTTCGAGAACAGCATCGAGCGCTGCAATAGCTGCCGCTCAAGTTGCTGAATGTGTTTGCGGTCTGCCACGACCTTGCTGTCGTGCTCGCGCTGCGTCTTCTTCAGTAGAAAGTCCATCTCGTGCCGCAGCATCTCTTGATTCCGGACCTCGTCCTGCAGGTTCTTGATCTGATGCTGTGCGTCCTGGAGCTTCTCGCCGCGAAACGCCGATATCGACGGCGTCATGTCGAGCGAGTGCGTCGCGTTCTTCTTGCAGCACGCATGCCACGCAAAGTGCGAGGACGCTGATGCTGCGGTTGCACCAGCTCTCTTGGCGTGCTTTGCGCCTTTTGTATGGAGCAACTCGTTGCGCTCTTTTACGATCTGCGCAGCGTAGCGCTCGAGGAACTGCTTCTTCTCGCGCTCGGTCTCGACCTCGCGGCCCAAGACACGCACATGTCCGCGCACTTGCTCCATCTCCTGCTCGAGCGTCGAAGCATACAGCCGCAAGTGCGTCGACAGCATCTCCATCTCGGTGTACTTGGGCAGGATCGTGACGACATACCCGAGCAGTCGCTGCGGGTCGCTCGTGGGCGGCACAGGCGGCAGCTCCATCGCAGTGAGCGTCTGCTCGACCTCGAGCCATCCCGCATCACTTGCCATTTTGTATGGTCACACTACGAACTCGTGGTGTGGTGTTACCTTGGTTTTCTCTCTATGACTGTTTGCTAATAAGTGTCTCAACATAGTCGTCGCCTTTCACTTGATTAAAGCACACCGAGTGACTCACTTTGTTGCGAAATTGACGACTTGATAAATTCGTAACAAAGTGAGTCACATTCTATACTTTAATCAAGTACGACGTGAAATTGTTCAAAAAAGGATATTTCAAAATACAAGCAAAATCCTCATTATTGAACACCCACAGTTTTTCATATCCTGTTCAAGTCGATAATCTCAAAAATCAAAAAGTGGAGAGCGAGCACTCACCACTTGCTCGCTTTGCAGCACAACAGAAACGAAAGACATCAGCATGCCGGCCAAGCCGACGCGAGTGCGACTGACGGCTGAGCAGAAGCTGGCGCTGTGCGAGCGTCATGCCGCACATCCGTCCATGTCGCTGCGCGCACATTGTGCATGCGACAAATTTAGCCTCCCAAAGAGCCCTTCTCCTGCGACGTTACTGCTGCTCTTTCGCCAGCCAATTGCTCCAGACACCGCGCACGCACACCCCACACGCAAGACAACACATCGTGTCAGCTCTCCTCCGCTCGAGCTAGCTCTCGTTCGTTGGATCGAGCGTTGCGAAAAGCTGCAAGTGCATGTCGTCACGTGGGCGACGATTCGCGCAAAAGCAGAGAAGATCCGCAGCGCGCTGCAGCAAGACCCAGCGCATCAGCACGACGCCAAGCTCGCGAAGCTCGTGTTCTCAAACGGCTAGGTACAGCGATTGCAAGCGCGCCACGGTTTGAAGCAGCGGCGTGTTCACGGAGAGACTGCGTTGGCGAAAGCTGCAGACGTCGACAGAGGAAGAGAAGCATTGCGAGCCATTCCAAGACAATAAAAAAGCAAGACGTTTTCAACATCAACGAGTCCGCTTCCTTCTTTTGCATGGCTCCTTCGACCTCAGTGACCAAGGCAAGCATCTCGGGCCGCAAAAAGATCAAGAAGAGGCTCACTGTCGCAATGACGACGAACGCAGACGGCTCATGCAAGTTGCCGCTCTTGTTCATTGGAGCCGCTCGGCAACCGCGGTGCTTCAACGGCCGATCCAAGAGTGAGCTTGGTGTGGACTACACCAATTCGTCCAAGGGCTGGATGGCGACGACGCTCTTTGCTGCGTGGCTGAAGCACTTCAACGAGCAAATGGAGCGTGAGGGAAGATGTAACCGGACGTGTCCGAGTTACGCAGCACAGTTGCGAGGAAGCGTGTGTGAACACCTTCCGCAAGGATTCCAGTCGTAACGACGGAAGCAAAACAAGACACTTGGTTTGAGTGCTCTAAATTGTAAGTGTTCATTTGAGTCGGAAGTGCGGCTCCACCCTTTGGTGTGAGCCTTTAGATCTAAGTATGCAATACTAAATC
>JAASFN010000603.1:0-16742 GCA_023333795.1 Globisporangium rhizosaccharum | reverse complement strand
GCTCCAATCCTAGTTGTCCCTATCATTTTGTCGCGTCCTAGAAAAGTGACTATCACTTCAAATGGCCGTCCTGAGCGACCACTTGCTTGTATCGAGCTCAAATTTTATCACCAAATAGAGCGCAATACGCTCTATCATCTCAAAAACATCACGCTCGCAAATGCATTTTCGAAGAAAAAATCGACCGATTTCTGATTTTTTTTTAACCCTGTCCTTAAGTTTTTGACGCGCACTGTATGTGTCAAATTTGTGAATAAAATGTAGATTTTTGAAATGCCATGTGACCTTTGGTGCGACCTCTGGCGACCTCTGCACCTTCATGTGCCGAGTCGTCTCTGTGCGGCAGTGGCCACTTGCGATTGCCATCACCGAGTCTGCTGTCGAGACGCAACAGGCAGCGCATCAATGGAGGAGGAGATGTTCGACTCGTCGCTCGGCTCGCTGCCGACGCTCATTGTGCCAGATGATCCTGTGAACGGCGCGATCGAGAAGCCGCGGACACCGCCACCAGTCGAGATCGACGTGTCCAGGCTGCCACCTGCTGTCACTGTCCACAAACCGGCAGCACCAGCAGTAGCAGCTACAGTAAATGACGATGTGGTGCTGTCAACGGCTACGACAGATGCAGTCGCGATGCCGGAGATGCCGCCACTGACCTCGCCAGAGCCACAAGTCAGCCTGAACGACGCGGAGCCAGCACCATCTACCCCACATGAGCAAGGCAACGGCGATGACTCGTCGGCTGTGAGAGGCGAGGCGAATGCTTCAGCGCCACACACTGCGTCTGCATCGTCACTGCAGTCACCACGCGCCAAGTATGGCGATGGCGACGGCATTGAGATTGCGATGCTCACAAGCGAAGACGAATCAAACGCGACGATGCCTCTTGTCCCAAGCCCTCAGAGTGCGGTGTCTCCAGTGCCAGACACGACAGTCGCTGCCGCCATGACCGAGGCACCAGCTCCAACAGCGACGCCACAGCTAGCGCCATCCGCTACTGCCGTCGCTACTGCAGCGCCAGTGCCACAGCTGAGTAGCAAAGACTACAGGACAATGGCGAAACGCGCACAAGCGGTCGCCAAGCTCGATCGCCTCGCTGCAGGCAGCAAGTCGGTCTTTGACGCCGACATGAACGACATCGGCGCGCTTGGCATCGGCATGCAGCTCTACTTCATGCTCACAAAGTACTTGAGCGTCGCGTTCCTGCTCATGGGTTTGGTCTCGCTCCCGACGATCGTCGTCAACTACTACGGCCACGGCGTGACTGACAAGCTCGTCGATCCGCTCCAGCTCGCGTACGCGTCGCTTGGGAACCAGGGCGTGAGCGAAGACGTCGCGAGCGATCCGCGCTTGTGTCTCCCAAAAGGCGACATTGACTGCAACTGGACCACGGTCGACACGCCGTTCACGACGGACCCGAACACTGTGTCGTGGATCATCACGATCGGCGACTGTGTCTACTCGGTCGTCTTCCTGCTCTTCTACCTCGTCTTTCGCTACAAAGCGCAGCAAGCGATCGAGCTCCACATGACCGAGAACCTCACGCCTGGCAAGTACGCTGTCTTTGTGCGCGGCTTGCCACCGGATGCGACGGACGTAGAGATCCTCGAGCACTTCAATCGACTCTACGACCCGACAACAGACGACGAGTACTTCCCGCTCTTCTTCAGCTGCTGCTGGGGACGCCGTCGAAAGATGAACAAAGCGCTCCAAGCAGCGACTGCGAAGCTCGTTGCTGCGAACCAGAGCGTCGTGACGAATCTCGACCACCTCGCTGGCACGACGCTCAGCAGCACGAATCGAGCGATGTACTTGAACACGTGGATCGCAGAAGTGAGCGTCGGGCACCCCACTGGTGGCTTGCTGCGGACGTTCCTGAGCATGGAGGCGCTCACGAAAGGCATCGCGGAGACGACAGAGCTCGTCGCGATCCTCGAGCTCGAGAAGAAGAACAGCGACCCGCGATCGCGGAAGACGGCGTTCAAGCCAGCGGACGAACTGCTCCTTCAGAACGCCAAGGCAAAGCTCGCGAAGCTCCATGCCGACTTGGACAAGAAGACGAGCAAGATCAAAGCGCTCAAGCACGCCAGCGCAGATGTTCCGCCTGCCAAGACCGCCAGTAGCTCGCAGAAAGTCGACTCTGGACTCGACCACACCAGTGCGACCACCAGCAACGGTGGCGGCGGTGGCGGTAAGAGCGCTGCAGCACTAGCGAAAGCGGCGCGGAAAGCAGCGACAGCGACTGAGAAGGCGTTCAACTGGGACGCGTGCCAGTGCGCGTTCGTCGTATTCAATAACCTCGAGTCGCGCCGGCGGTGTCTCCGAGACTACCGCAAGTCCACGTGGTTCTTCCCGCGTCGGTACCAGCCCAAGCTCTTGCGCTTCCGCAACGGCACGTTCCCACTCATTGTCAAGCCCGCGCCGGAGCCGTCCAACATCTTGTGGGAGAACCTCGAGATCACGGACCGCGGTCGGTTCTACCGCCGCTCGCTCACAAACTTTGTCACATGTCTCCTCTTGCTCTTCTCGTGCGCGATCATCTCGGGCGCGCAGTCGGCGCAAGCGACGTTCAAAGCCAAGATGCCGCCAGCTGGACTGTGCGAGTGGTCGTTGCCGCAAGTGTTCTACGGCAACGACTCGTTCGACGCGAACACGCGCATTGCGTGGGACCTCGCGTGGAACCCAAACGCAACGTGCACACCAGGGCCAAAGAACGAGACGCGGTACCACATCGCGTACACAAACGGCATTGTGCGCGCCTTTGCGTTCAACAACACCGTGCCCGTGAAAGCAACCGAGACGCCGCCGCGTCGGTGCACAGACCCATGCATCGCCGAGACGAGCAGCGTTGTGTGCAGCACGCTTCCGTGCTTTGATCAAGATCTCCTCGACGGCGGCGAAGTCTGCGAGACGTACCTCGAGAGCCACATGCTCTACTGCTTTTGCACCGACGCGCTGTCGACGAGCATTGCCGAGTACGGCGTCTTTGACGGTCCGCAGCAGCTCTGGACGACGTACCTCCCGTGCCGCGGCTTCATCACCGACTACCTCGCCAAGAACGCGTTTATTGTGCTCGCCGCTGGCGTAGTCGTGATCGTGAACTTGCTCCTCAAGGCGATCTTGCGTGCGTTTGCGAACTTTGAGCGCCACTCGAGCGAGTCGGCCAAGGCGTCGGCGATCGCGATCAAGATGTTCAGCGCGCAGTTCCTCAACACGGCGATTATTGTCTTGGTCGTGAACTCGGCGATCGGCGTCTCGAGCGTCCCGATCGCAAAGGAGCTCTTCAAGGGCAAGTACCGCGACTTTGAGCGCGACTGGTACCCGACCGTGGGCATGGGCATCACGATGACAATGCTCATCAACGCGTTCGTGCCGCAAGGCGTGCTGTTTGTCCAGATGTTTATCGTCGCGCCGCTCGTGCGCTGCGTCAAGCGCCGCAAGATCCGCACGCAGGAGCAGATGAACAAGCTCTACGCTGGACCGCAGTTTGACATCTCAGTGCGGTACCCGATGATCCTCAACTCGGTCTTTGTAACGATGGTCTTCTGCGGTGGCTCGCCCGTGCTGCTCTTCATCGCAGCTGCGGCGGCCGGCGGGACGTTCTGGTTCGACAAGCTCTCGATCATCCACTTGTACAGCATCAAGACTGCGTACGACGAAGAGCTCGGCGAGATCGCGCTCGGGATCTTGCCCTGGACACTCGTGCTCCACCTGGCGTTCTCGACGTGGATGTACGGCAACACGAAGCTCATGAAGTCGACGCAGATCGACATCACTGCGACGCTCGGGCTCTTTGGTTACAAGCCCGCGAGCAATGCGACGGACCCGAACGCCGTGTACCAGGACTTCCTCGCCAAAGCGAGCAAGATCGACGTCCTAGGCGAGAACGGCTTCATGGTCAAGATCGTCCAGTCGAACGTCATGACGATGTTTTTGTGCTTTGTCGCCGTGCTCATCGGCATCTTCGTCTCGACGCTGTGGCTCCAAGTGCTCTTGCCGATCCTCAAGCGCACGCTCTTCCTCATCTTGCGCGCGCTCTGGCGCGTCCTCAAGCCGCGGCTCGCGCGCCTTAGCGCCAAGTGCTGCGGCTGCTGCGCACGCTCTCGCAAGAGCAAGAGTAGCAGCAAAGCGACTGCGGCCAGCAAGCAGTCGGCCAAAGTGGCAGTCGACAACACGGAAGCTGGTAAGGTGCTGCCTGTCACTCCAGCCGCGTCGTCTGGCAGTGGTGAAGTGAGCATTGCAGTTGCGAGCGACGATGCTACTACTGCTGTTGGAGCGCCTGGTCATTCCCCAGAGTCAGTGATGGCAGTGGCAAACACACAGTCAAAAGAGAGTGCCGTGTCTGCTGATGCTGCGCCAGCTCC
Source organism: Globisporangium rhizosaccharum (assembly GCA_023333795.1). Taxonomy (NCBI): domain Eukaryota; phylum Oomycota; class Peronosporomycetes; order Pythiales; family Pythiaceae; genus Globisporangium; species Globisporangium rhizosaccharum. The sequence goes on along the minus strand of JAASFN010000603.1, from coordinate 12,378 downwards.
AGCAGCAGGCGATACCGCTGGCCTCGACGCTGCTGCTACAACTGAGTCGCCAGACAGCTCACTGGTGACACACACAGCGTTTGGGACCGTGGAGCTCCTCGTGCCAAAGTCTGCGTCGCCAGTACCACCCATCGCAGTAGTAGCATCGAACGCAGGAGCTGCAAGCACAACGGCAGTCGCTTCATCAGCGAACAACTTACCGACAGAAGCAAAGGCACCTGCTGCCCCAGCACCTACGCAGTCTTCAATCGCATCACCACGCTCGCCACGACCGACTCCGCGGCAGCAGCGCGTGATGCCCGAGTTCACCGAGTACTTTCGCAAGTCAGTCCCGCGGCGCTATCGCCCTGACACGAAGCTTGGCTTTGCCAAGAACGCCGACGGTGAGCTCGCGCGCAAGTGGCAGGACGAGACGATCATCAACGGCATCAAGCGCTTAAGCGGCGAGCCCATGCGCACGTGGGAGGCGATGCAGGCGCCCGTCAAGATCTACGCGATCGAAGCGAACGCCAAGTATCGCCTCGCAGTGACGGGACTTGTCGCGGCGGCATCGAAGCGAGGCGGCCGCACTGCGTCTGCGGCATTGAGCAAGGTCGTCGACGTTGCGTCTGCTCCTAGTAGCGGTGGTGACGCGAGACACGTCCACGAGTGCGAGACCAAGACCGTTGGCGATACGGACAAGAGCAACGAGCAGATGCAAAGCGACGCGAACCGTTTGGCGAGCGCACCGACCGAGCACGTGATCACAAACGCTGTCGCTGCGAGCATCCTTGCGACCGAGCCCGCGTCGAGTGGCATGTCTGGTGCAATGGCAACACTACCAGCCGCCACTCCTGCACCCGAGATGGCGAGGATAGCTCAGAGTCCGCGAGCAGCAAACGAACAGGTAGCGACTGTCGCTCTTGCTGCAGAGCCGACAACGGCACGTACGAGCGATGACAACGCAGTTATTGCCAATGCTACTGCACCACCCGAGTCGACTACGACTGCGAATGTCCCTGTCGACGACAATGCGCATGCGTGAGCCTAGACAAGAAGACAGACATGCGTAGTGCTTGCTAAGTGTGTGCATCATGTGCATGTACAAAGCACAGAACCACAGTGTTGTGTGTCGTGAGTTCATCGTTGCCTTGAGCGGTCTGCGGTGCACATAGTCGCATCGTCTTGAGTTGTTCCAGACACACGAATTGGGGTCAAGGCTGGCGACATCCCGAATTCGAGGTAGTGCTCCGATGCCAACAGGTATCATGCCTCACGCCGTCGCTGGCGCACTGATGACCAACCTGCGGTGCGAATCGAAGAGTAGTGAAGTGTTGTTGATGCTCGTGCATGTGCCTAACCGAGTGGCATGACAGCGCCTCCCATCCATTGACTTGGCACGAGTTCGCTACGATCAAGGTTGAGACTGTCATGCCAACTTGATGCGACAGCAGTGCTTGTCGTCCAGGAGCCACTCGTTGCGAGCGAGCGAGCGAGCGAGCGCTAGGCATGACTGGGTCTCAAGCTGTATCCTTCTTGCTGCAGGCTTCACTCTGCGTGAGATGTCCGCACCTCGTCAACGTGCTCGTGCTCGTGCTGGTGCTTGGGAGTTCGCGACCAGCTAGTCGATGCGCGCGAACGAATGTGGAACCAGAGGGCGGAAGAAAGGAGCGAGGACGATGGCGATGGGCGATCGTGTCATACGAGCGAGCAAGCTGAATGCCATCAGGAGTCAGAGCTCATGGGAGAGCTAGAAGGACTTGCGGCGCCAATCAGAGGATCAAGCAGCAGTGAGTGAGCGAGCGTGGGGATCAACCAAGAGAGACAGCGATGCGAACGCTGAGCATGTGGAGCGTCGTCGCGATCGCTCGTCCACCTTGGCGCTCCTGGAACAAGGAGTCGATGTTGTTGTTGCGACGAAATATCCACTCGAACTCGAGCCGGACTGGATGCAGGCAACATGCCGAGCAAATCGACTGGCTGGTGGCGGCAAGGCTAGAGTGCCTGGTGTTGGACGTCGCTGCACGAACGCACACGTTCGTACGCCTCACCTCATCATCATCGTCGAGCGAGAGCGAGAGTGTGAGAGAGAAAGCACTGTGAACAGCTCTTCTTCTTGGCGTGGACATGTGCTGGCTGGCTTGCTTGGCACTTGAACAACAAGTAACACTCTATTGGATCGGAACTCGTGGTGTACAGGACCACATGCACTGGATACTCAAGACTCATGTCAGCAAACCAAACACTGGTATGCGAGCGCCAGTGCTGCCGGCTGGTGGTGTCGTCTGTGGTTCGCGCGCGCGCGAGACACACTCACAACTCCCAGCTGCTGCGCTGTCGCCAGTGTGAATGACACGGCGCAATGGACGACGACGAGCACTCGATGAACATGGTTCATGCTCGGCTTTCGTGTCTGCAACAGCGCCATGCCTCGCGCACGCACGAGCGCCTTCATGGTTCATGCGACTTGGTCACATAGTGATCGATCAACCTCACAAGTTTGGCAGTGGCAAAATGCAATGCGACGACAAATCGAAGTCCCGAGACACAAACAGGTGGTTTTCAAGCGCAGCGTGTCTTTCCGTTGCACCCAATGGACTGGCTCTTTGCCGGTTCGTTCGCGCGATACAAAAACTAAGTCATTGCTGCGCTCGTCTGTTACTCGGTCGTGCTGACTCTCGCTTGCTTGCTTGTGCTCGCTTGTGCTCGCTTGTGCTTGCTCGGCTCAGCTCAGCTCGATCCAGTCGGTCGTGATGATCGAGCGATCGTGCTTGTTTGCTTGTGGTCGGTAGAGGCGAGCAGCAAGCACGCTGCAACCACCACCATCGAGCGGCGGTTGCTGCTGCTCGGCAGTTCGCAATTCCGCTCCTCACGCGCAGTCGACACACACACATCCTACAGGCAAGATGATGACCCCAAAGATCATGGGCGCGCTCGCGCTTGCGCTTGCGGCTTCAAACGTCGAGGCCGGCGCGCTCCCGACCGGCGTGTGCTACTCGCCGTGGCACCACGGCTCGGTCTCGTCCGAGGTCATCCAGAAGGACTTTGCGCAGGTGAAGCAGTACTTCTCGGGCGTCCGCACGTACCACGCGCAGTTCGCGGGCGTGAACGCGATCCAGGAGGCCGCGAAGGCCGGCGTGAAGATCTCGGTCGGCATCCAGATGGGCAACGTCGCGGACATCCCAAAGGAGATTGACGCCGCGTGCCAGGGCGCCAAGAGCAACCCGGACGCGGTCGAAGCGATCTACGTCGGCAACGAGAACCTCAAGAACGGCGCCTTTGGCTCGTTCACGGGCGAGCAGCTCACGGGCTACATCTCGAAGCTCCGCACGTGCATCTCGAACAAGAACATCAAGATCGGCTCGGTCCAGCGCATCAACGAGTGGGTCGGTTCGAACGAAGCCGCGGCCCTCGCCGCCGCGTCGGACGTCATTGGTGTGAACATCTACCCGTTCTTCACGCCGGGCTCGAAGGCACCGATTGACAAGCTCAAGGACCAGTGGAAGGAGATCAACGACAAGTACCCGGGCGGGAAGGTCCACATCACTGAGACTGGCTGGCCGCGTGGCGGTTCGACGCAGGTCGCCGGCAACTCGCCGTCGAAGGAGATCGCGTCGTCGTTCCTGAACGACTACGCGCAGTGGGCCAAGAGCCAGCCGACGTCGTACTGGTTCATGATGTACGACACGAAGGGCAACCAGCCGGACTACGAGAACTTCTTCGGTCTCGCGGACACGTCGGGCGTCGTGCAGCTCTCGATCCCGAGCGGTGACGGCGCTGCGAAGCCAGTGACGCCGGCCGCCACACCTGCGCCTCAGACGCCAGCGGCGACTCAGGCTCCGGTTGTCCCGGCCCCGGCTGCCACGACTGCGGCTCCTGTCGTCCCGGCTCCGGCTGCCACGACCGCGGCGCCTGCCGCGACCAAGCCGGCGGGTGTCCCAGCTCCGGCTGCCACGACCGCGGCGCCTGCCGCGACCAACCCTGCGGGTGTCCCAGCTCCGGCTGCGACGACTGCTGCTCCGGCCGCGACGAAGCCTGCTGGTGTCCCTGTGACGCCGTTCCCGGGCAAGCAGACGGATGTGACGGGCACGAAGGCGCCAGTTGTGACGCCTGCTGCGTCGAAGCCAGTTGCGCCACAGGTGACGCCAGCGGCGACTGCAACGAACGGCAAGGGCAAGGGCAAGGGCAAGGGCAAGGGCAAGAAGGACTGCCACGCGTAAGCGCGCGTGTGTGGGACCTCGTGTGTCGGTCGGTCTGTAGAGAGCTCGCAATTTTGCTAGTTGTATATCTCTGTCGTACACAGCGTACGTCTGTCGCGCGCCGCGGCGCTGTCGAGAATCGCATCGACAGCGCGTGTGTGTGTGCGTGTTTCCATGGGCGAGTGGCACCTCGCCACTCTCGCATCGCCGCACCAAGGCGCGCCACTCGGTGCCTTGGTGTGTAAGTGAGTCGCAATGAAAATCAAGCGCATGCATTTGTATCCTACGGCTTGTACCGTTCGCTCCGAGTCTCTTGTCTCTGCGGTGGTAGTGGTGGTGGTGTTCTGAGTTTGCCTCCCCATCAGCAGCTAGCTCCAACCGAGAGCTAGCTCTGATACTGACCTAGGCTCGACTGTCTACGGATCGTGTATGCCCTGAGGACTCGCAAGCGCTTTGTACGCATCAACTTCCAGCTCCAGCTCGCTCGTCTCGGTCGCGTGGCCATTCGCACTCGCATTCGTTGCGCCGATGCGCCACTCGAGCAGACACGCAATGTCGAGTGGCGTCGCGCTTCGTGCGCCAGGATGCTGCGGACCACTTGAGCTCCCAGACTGGAACGAGCGCAGGGTACGGAAGCACCGCTGCCGCGCTTTCAGGATCGCAGGCGTCACTTGAAAGAGCTCCAAGTGCGCGTTCACTTGCGGAATCGCATACGCTTTCACGTGCGCAACGACAAAGCGGACGCCGACGAGGTCGCGGTGCTGCTTGAGCCAGTCTGCAACGCGCTGGGTCGTCAGGATCTGTCCGCCATGGCCGACGTCACTGATCTCGTCGACGATCACTTTCGACGCGCCAGTGTACGTCATGTTGCCAGTCACAGTGTGCGTGTCGCACACGAGCGGACCGTCCGCTGGCGCAGCGTCGTGGATGCCCATGCGCACGCGAAGACCGCGGAAGATGGTCGTGCGCAGCACACCTGCACGCTGCGTGCGCGTCGCAGCGATTGCGTTGTATAGACGCTTTGGCCACTTGGTGACAAGGAGCTCGAGCTGGACTGCGAGACAGAACTCGACAGCTTCTCGGATCGTGTGGAACGCGAGCTGGAACGAGTCACCCGCAGTCGTGATCTCGTACCCGCGGTACTCGACGAGCTGAGCGCGAAGGATACTGTCGTGGATCTCGGTCGCTTGTTGCATGAGCTTGCCGTCATCGATCGCCCACAGCGCACTCGAGGACTCAATGTCTGTGACGACAAACACTGGTGTCTCTTGTGGCGGTGGTGGCGGCGGCAGAACGCTTGGTGCATCGACTCCGACAAGCTCGCGACGGCGCAACTGAGCTTCAGCATTGCTTGGGAGGCAGCAGCTACTAATGTTAAGGATGCACATCTGACTGCAGCACGTCGTGATCGAGAGCGCGAGACCCGTGGCGTTGAATGTGAACACGGTCACGCTGAGGTACCACGTCATGAACGTACTCTGCAGTCGCGTGGCAAAGTAGATGATCGAGAAGACCTGGAACTGGACCGTGAAGACGCTGTAGACGAGTCTAGAGAGTTCAAGCGAAAGCACGCTAGTCATCATGCGCTCACGCACTCGTCCGAGAGATAGCAATGCAATGCAGAGCACATGTGTACAAGCAATCGATCACGTACAAGAGCCGCTTCAGTCGCATGTAGATCGGCGAGCGAACAAACTCGCCGTGCACCGACTCGTTCTGTCGACCCCTGAGCTTCAGTGAAGCGAGCAGCAGCAGCATGTACACCACATTGAGCGCCTGGACGACGTAGACGCCGAGCATGCATGCGTGCGTGTACGCATTGTAACCCTTGAAGACGATCGCAAACGTAGACTCGATGATGATGAACGCTAGGACGAGCAAATGGAGGACCCAGCAGTAGGTGCGGATCATTGCGCGCTCGCGCTCGACGCCGCGGTCCATTGCGCGTGCAGTGATGCAAAAGAGCTCGTACGCGAGCGGGAACATCACGAGTGCAACTGCTAAGAGCCCAGCGTCGCCAGCCACAACGAGTGCAGTGACCCAGCCACTCTTTGCTGCCTTGAGGTACAGGATCGAGTGGATGCCGAGGCGGTCGATCGGATGCGACGGCAGCTTTTGCGACCCATTCACGTGGTTCTCATCGATGCCGTCTCGGTCCTCTGCTTGCTTGAGCGTGCACAGCCAGACGTAGTAGATTGTACGAGCTGCGCACCAGAACCAGAGGTAGAAGAAGAAGAGGAAGAAGAGGAAGCGCGCGCACGAGACGTCGATCGTGTCCCAGCGGTACCGGAGCTTGACGGTCGTGATGCCGCACGCGAGCATCGAGACCGCCATGATCGTTGTCGTCGCGACCAGCCAGATCATCTTCGCAAATGGAGCTTATGCATCGAAGCTGCATGCATTGCTGGCCAATTGCTTCGATTGAGTTCGCGTGAGACCTCGTCCCAGACACACCTCGATCTCGTCGCCTCAAGCGCATGGGAGCGAAACACTCACTGAGAGGACACTTTCATGGCTTGCTGCTGTTGTCGCTCGCTCTTGAGTGTGTGTGAGCTGCATTCAAAGCTTGATCGACTCGCGCCGTGACGTGTCTGCCGGACGATGTACATTACATGAATGACGGTCTTCTTCGCGGCGGCTGGTGGTCGTGGTGGCAAGATGTGAATGACCGGTGCTTTAGCAACACATGACCAAGTAGTACGACGATCCCAAAAGACACACGACGCGATTCCTATTGCGCTCGTGCATTCGTAGTACGACCTACAGACGCCATTCACATAGCCGACATGGTGTTCCTGCTGCTGACGACGACGATGGGGATGGACTACGAGCGACGACGACGACTACTACTACTAACTATTCTAGTGGTACAACCAACGAATGGGGCGAGGTCGGTGCTGCTGGTGCTGCTGCTGGTGGTGGTGGAGTGATAGATACTGCAACTTTGTGCGTAGAGAATCGTGATGATAGTAGCGAGTATGCGGATGGCAACGGTGCATGCTCACATACTCGTCGCACGGCTGTAGTACCCAATGCGCTGGGGGATCGTAAAGTTGCGCTGCGACGTATGCCGTGCGATCGCGCGCTGGTCGAGGCTCTGGAGCCGAATGCGATTGCCGACGCGTGCACCGCCGCTGCCAATGACGCTATTGCCGTGGAGACTCGCAGGCGCGCCAGCAAACGAGACACTCGCAGCACGGCGCCGCAGTTGCTTCGAGAACACTTTCTTTCGACCTGCGAGGACCTCGGGCGTGACTTGGTACACTTTCAAGAACGCATTGATCTGCGGGATCGAGTACGCGCCGACGTAATCGACCATGCACTCGACAGCGACGAGGTCTTCGTACATCTGGAGCCACTCGGCCACGCGCTGCGTCACGAGGATCTGGCCGCCGTCGCCGAGGTCGCCGACTTCGTTTGCTATCACTTCCGATGCGCCCGTGTACGTCATCTTGCCCGTCACGGCGTGGATGTTGTGCACGAGCGTGCCGTCCGTATCGGCTGCGTCGTGGATGCCCATACGCACGCGCAAGCCGCCAAAGATGAGGCGATGGCCTGCGCGCTGCTTCCGCGTCGCTGGCACGAGGCCATGGAGCTCTTTTGGCCAGTGCGCGACGAGCAACTGGAGCTGCACGTCCAAGCAGTACTCGGTCGCTTCGCGGATCGTGTGGAACGCCAAGTGGAACGCATCGCCAGCAGTCGTGATCTCGTATCCGCGGTACTTTGTGAGCGCAGCGCGGAGGATGTTGTCGTGGATCTCCGTGGCGCGCTGCATGATGCGGCCGTCGCCGATCGCCCACAGTGCGCTCGAGGACTCAATGTCAGTGAACACAAACACTGGGTTCACGCGCGGCGGTTCGTTAAAGTCGAGTGTGTGGCCATCACCGCAGACACCGCCGCCGCCGCGTGGCGAGTTCGGTTCGCCGTGGAGGATCTGCGCGTGGAGCTGCGCTTCAATGTCCTCAGGTAAGCAGCAGCCGCACATGTCGAGCACGCACGCTTGACTGCAGCTCGTCGTGACTGCAAGCGCCAAGCCCGTGGCTTGGTACACAATGTGGCTCACGCCAATGTAGTCGAGCAGGACCTGTGCGCGCGACTCGGTGGCGTACAGCACGACGCTCGAGAGCTGGAACTGGAACGAGAAGATCGCGTAGACGACCATGATGCGCTTGAGGCGCTGGTACACGGGCGACGCGACAAACACGCCGTGGACAGTCTCGTACTTGCGGCCGCGGAGCTTGAGCTGCACGACAAGCACGAGCATGTACGCCAAGCTAATGAACTGCACAAAGTAGATCGCAATAAGGCACGCGCGCGTCTCCTTCGTGTAGCCGCTGTACACGATCGCAACGGTCGCTTCAATCACGACGAACGCGACCAAGATCGCGTGGACGACGTAGCAGTAGAGCTTGATGCGCGCGCGCTCTTTCACGACGCCGCGGTCCATGGACTTGGTCGCGATCTTCGACAGTTCGTACGTGAGTGGGAACATCCAGAGCGCGACGCCAAAGAGCGCGGCGTCGCCAAAGCAGAGCATCGCGACGACCCAGCCCGTGCGCGCTTCCCGTAGGAATACCGCAGCGTGCGTCCCGAGACGGTCGAGGTCAGTGATGTCGAAGCTCGTGTCGGAGCTCAGGGGTCGGATCTTCTCGTTTGGGAGCGAGAGGACCCAGATGAAGTACGCCGAGCGCGAGAGGGACCAGAGGAAGAGGTAGACAAAGAAGAAGAAGAAGAGCCACCGGACGCTCGAGACCTGGAGGTCCCAATTGCGCCGGAGACTGAGCATCGTCATGCCTGTGGCGATCGTCGAGATCGTAATGAGCACTGCGGCGATCGATGTCCAGAGCATGCTCGCTGTCTGTGTGTGTCTGTGTGTGAAGAGCTGGAGCACGTGTAAACGCGCTGCTGCTTGTTGTAAGAGGGAGCTGCTGGAGCGCTCGTTACGCGCTTGTAGCGGTCAAATGGTAGGGCTCGAGAGGGGGTCGTGGTGGAGAGCAGTGCGCGTGGAGGACGCGCACACACTGCTGCTATCGCTGTTGCGCTCGCGGTCACTCGCGCGGTGGTGCTCGTCGGCGTCGTGCTCGCGCTGCTGGTCGTCGTCGCGCGCCGCTGGCGCTCTCGCTTGCTCTGCTTGCTTGTCGCTTTCTTTGTTCAGTGCGAGCGCACAACCGCAAAGTACTTGGTTTCAGTATGGATGGTCACTGTAACAGTTGATATGTTTGCTTTCAGCGACTTTAATAGTTACGCTGCTTGACGATACCTCTAAAAAGCCATGACGGATCTCGAATTCAACACAGAGAATGAATCGACACTGTCGAACTCAGTTGAAAGGTCAACACTTGTCAAAGCTTCTTCATCGTGCTCGCTGGCTGTTGTGCATGCATGTGTGCTGCTTGGGTCAGACTTGTCTTGCGCTCTTGGTGGCGCCTTGAGCAAATGAAGCTCCATATTGTCTTGCTTGGATATCACCTGGTCATGTACTGCTGAGCAAGAGGTACGGTCTGAGCGAGCGACTGACTGACTGACTGGTCGCTGCGCTTCGAGTCCGATTCCCACAGTGTCGTCACGTCATGACACTCGCGCCGTCCTCACCAGTCCTCACCACCACCACCACCACTTTTTGCTTTGTGTTGACTTGGTATGCGATGTCGCATGGATCGCTCATGGATCGCTCGATCGTCTTGCTTGTGTCTTGCTTGTGTTGACACTGTGCTCGCAAAGAGAGCGAGTCAAAGAGAGCGAGCGCTCGAGCCAGAACATCGGCAAGTGCTCAAACCGACTTGTTTCGCACCACAACGCGTGGTTTGTATCGCAAGCAACATGTACTCGAGCTCTTGTTGCGTCTTGAGAGAGCTGCCTTGTGCGAGCAAGATTTCGCTGTACAAACCCATTGACAAGAACGTGAAGAGCAAACCATTGAGCAAGACGAGCACGTTCAAGACGCAAGTGAGTGTGCGTGGTTTATAGACGTGACGAGCGGCACTAGAGACATGGTCGACTGCTAGCACTTGTACGCGTCGAACTCGTGCTGGACATCCTTCACGAGACGGCCGTCGCGCGAGTAGCACGCGACGTAGTCACTAGACGAGAACGTCCAGCGCGAGCCCCACGAGCCATACGTCCAGAGTCCTTTGTTGCAGTCGCACTCTTTCACGACCGAGCCATCGTAGCGCTTGAAGAAGAGGTTGTAGTACTCGTCAAACAGCCAGCGCGTGTGAACCCACGAGCACGCGTACTTGACGTTGTCCCAGTTCTCAGGCCACATGGCTGCGCACGTGTGCTCTTGGACGCCGATTTTGCCATCGCTCGTTGCGTTTGATGCGTTGCTGTTGCTGTTGCTGCTGTCGCGCAGTGCTGGTGCTGTTGTCGGCTCGATTGGCTCGATTGGCTCGACGTCGAGCGACGCAGCAGTTGCGCTCGAAGTGAAGACAGCAGTGGCGAGCACAGCGACAGAGATCATCGTGGAGACAGCGCGCATCGTGGTCGGATTGATGGCAGCGCGTGGAGACGTGGTGGCTGTGCGACTTGAGGTCTTGGGAGAAGATTGGGAATGAGGGGACCATCGCTCGAGCTGAGTGTGCGGAGTCGGCACTCGGGCGCTCAATTGCCAGCCAGCTCAGACACCGATTCGAGCATCGGCAAACAACAGTCGCCACCACCACTCATCATGGCGGTAAGCAACTTGGCTGTCGTTGCGTCCAATGTACCTGGGACTCGCTGCTCTCATCGATCTGTCGGCGGTTTTGCAGGCGGTGGTGGTACGTGGGAGCGGACACAAAGTCAAGTAGGTGTCCCGCGAGCTTGAGCGATCGTGTGAGGATGCGTGAGTGGTTCACATGACCTTGGTGATATGCTGCACGGCTCGGCTGACTGCGCACAACGCATGCTTACTTGCTCTTCAAAGCAAATCTGTACAAAGAGACAACAATGAACGACACGAAGGTCGTCCTGCCAACCCGAACAAGCTCGCTGTCGAGCGCACTACGATTCCGCCCATTCTGCTTCGGAACCAGCACGCAGAAGTGAACGGCTGTACATCGAGACGAACGACGAGGAGGTGCATGTCTGGCGAGCGTGCATCGCGAGCTCGGAGCTCAAACGTCGAGAGCAAAGAGCCTAAAGCTTGGCTATAGGGCGATACACACGACCAGCTCGTGTGGATCGGAGAGAGAGAGCATGCGAGTGCGCCAAAGGCGCATGCTTGCTTGAGAGTGCGAAAGCAGAGCTACTACACTCTGGAAGTGACGCTTTCAATAAGAAGTCAACGTCACCATTGCCAAGGCAAGAGCAGAAGTTGCTCTATCCAAGCTCCAACAGTAGTCCCAAGTGAAGACGCTCTCGCTGTCAAGCGGAAGCAACGCGACTGAAGCAGCCTCACACACACTACTACCGAACGCTCAAACACTTGAACGTTTGATCCCTCCACCACCATCCTCCAGACCCTTCACTACAGACTCATCTTTCCCGTCCACGCTAGCTGATTCGTTCACGAATCGACTCATCGATCAGTGTCGAGGAGGATCGAGGACAAAGTCGCCTTGTGCAGGCACCGCTGATGAGTCCGCGCTACCCAAAGATGAGACGGCGACGACAACTTGCTACGAGCACAATGCATCGGTCCCAAACCGAACGAACGTGCAAGTAAGCAGAGCGTACACGAGCACGGCAAGCTGGACCACATGTGCGATGGTGTTGCCAGCATTGACACCTGAATCCAACCTGTGCACACCGATCCAAGAGCTGGTCGTCGTCTACAAGAACTTCGTTGTCGTGCAAGCAAGCGCAGTGCTGTCCAAGCATTTGAGCACATCCAAGTGCATCTGATCAGTAGCTCGTGTATCACTCAGAGCAACTCGACATCCTTGCTCTAGCTTTGGTCACGTGGTACACTTCTTATCCTCACACCATTGATTCCGGGACACCTACACTGCAGGTGACGCTGCTCACTGTGTTGGGTGAGCGGCGGTGGCTAGTCGATGGTCTCGAATCACTGTCTGACCGTCGATCAGTCGAGAGCTGACGACTTCACTGCCAGCAGCGTCTCTCGCATTCTCCAAACTCTCTCCAAGACCTCAAGTCGCACAGCCACCACGTCTCCACGCGCTGCCATCAATCCGACCACGATGCGCGCTGTCTCCACGATGATCTCTGTCGCTGTGCTCGCCACTGCTGTCTTCACTTCGAGCGCAACTGCTGCGTC
>JAASFN010000602.1:0-16772 GCA_023333795.1 Globisporangium rhizosaccharum | reverse complement strand
CCGAGTTACGCAGCACCTTTGCGAGGAAGCGTGTGTGAACACCTTCAGCAAGGATTCCAGTCACTAAGACGGAAAGCAAACAAGACACTTGGTTTGAGTGCTCCAAATTGTAACTGTTCATTTGAGTCGGATGTGCGGCTCCACCCTTTGATGTGAGCCTTTAGATCTAAGTATGCAATACTAAATCTAAGTCAACTAAAATGTGGTTGGCTCCGAGAGTCCAAGTTCACTGATTGGCTAATATTCTAGGATATCTACCAATTAGAGCCGCCGCCAATGAAGGCCGGTCTTAAAAGAAGTGCGTGAATTGTAATTCTGCAAGGCTGGGTTATTATCGGATAACTCCAGCTGTGTACCCCGTTACACCGCTTCTTCCATCGAGCGCCGGTCCGTGAGCAAGATGACAGCCGTGTCGTCTCGTTCCGCGACTTCACTCATCGCCATCGCCACCTGAGGTACCAATGGATGCGTTAGTGTGTTAGTGAGAGAGGATCAGAGCGCATGCAAGCCCATGCAAGCCACGAACGTTGGTAAGTACCTCTAGAAGCGTCAGTAGAAAGACTGTCGCCAGCAGGACTTTCGTGGCGCCTCGCATAGCTGTTGCGAGGATGTTGCAGCCGGTCTCACTCGGGAAGTAGACGTCGCGCATGTGCGGTTCCAAACCGCGTGGTTCGTCGTCGACACTGTTCATCTTTGGACCCGTGTACCCTGAAACCCACCATCCCGGTGGCGGTCGTTGCTTCAGCGGCTGTGACGGCTTCTGTACACGCGCATCGAGACTGTACCGATGCACTTTGTGCGCTTGAGCAATGGCTCGGAAAGACAAGCGGTGCTCCGCGGGAACGCTCAGTAGCGCCTTTGCGTTTGCGACGACCGCGCCCATCACTAGACCAGTGGTCTTGAGTTTCTTGAGCTTGTCTTGTAGCCGCTTGTTCTCGCATGACATTGCACGAAGCTGTGCTTGGGGCCGCTCGTTTGCTGCGCACAGTTCCCTTCATGTTGCCAGTTGCATCCATGCTGCCGTTGTTGTTAGAGCAGTGCTGTTTGTTGTCATATATATATATATATGAAATGCGTTGTTGTCATGTACAAGTAAGGAGAAACCTGGTCATCGCCACTAGGGTATACTGAACGTCGTAGACTTGAGCCACTGCGCGAAGTCGCGGTTTAAAGCAGACACACTGCTTTAAAGCAGACACAGAGTGGCATGAATTGCATAGACTGTGATTCATGGTGCATGGTCGATACAAATACCAAGTCAACAGAGTCACTGGCCACTTGCGTTGATAGGACCAGGAAGGAATACTACAATTAAGTGTTTTGGGCCACCAGCGATTCGAATCCGATTCGAATCGTTTCTTTTGTGTTCATTAAAGTATAGATCATCTCCATGATGTAGTAAATGTTGTAGTTGACAAAACCTGTCAATCATTGCTTCAGAAGCTGTAAAAATCTCGTGTGTCTACACCAGTTTGGTATGTGGACACTAATTTAGATGACAACCTAAATGATGTGGTCCACTCCAGATTGGTGTGCACACATTTTTGAGCGGTTTCAAAAGTAGATTGCATTTGAATCATTTTCTCAAAAACAGCTCATTTTTTTGAAATCGGACATATGATAAATCCACCACTCTTGGATTTTTATCCACACTTTTCGACATTTTTCGCAAAAGATGATTAAATATCCACCGTTTTTTGGCAAAACCACACAATATTGTGTAGGCATGGGCATTTCGAAATGCCCACGCCACACCATTTTCGTATAGTTTGTTGCAGTCAAATGCCCACGTCACACCTTTTTGGTGTGGCGTGGTGTGTTGATCAACCTGACCTGACCAAGAATGAAGAACGCCATGATGGCGACGATCACCGACGACGAGGTCGTGGCCGCGGCGGCGCCTGCAGCCGCGCTCCCGGTCTTCTCGCTGCGCGAGCTGCAGCTCCGCAAAGCCGACAGCCGCAACAGCCTCGCATTCGGCGTCCCAGCGCACGCGAGCGTGCTGCTGCGCTTGCTCCACCCAAAGACGCACACGTACGAAGAGCAGGACCAGCGCTGGCTCCACTTGCTCCAAGCCGTCGCAGTCGTGCCGTCGCGCAAAGTCGAGACGCTCGAGAAGCTCGTGCAGCTCGCACTGCAGCTGCTGTCGTCGCCTGCGTGGAAGCGCAAGCTCGACGCGAGCGTGCACGCGCAGCTCCTGACACTGCGCGATGCAAACGAGGACTTTGCAAAGCGCGCACTCGCTGCCTTGCACCTAAAAGACCGCGTCGCGCAGTTCCTCCGCGCGTGGCTCGCAGACCCTGTCGATGGCGTCGCGCTCTGGCGAGAGCACGTCGTAGGTGCGTCATCTCTCGCTTTGTCTCTGTCTCGGTCTGTCAGTCTACTCTGTGGTAGCTAACCACTCGTACTGCTGACTGAATGACCACACCCACACCCACACATACCAGCGGGACTCTGTCTCGACGACTTGGTCGCGACGCCCGCTGGTGCAGGCTACTTGCGCGGCTACCGACGTGCCGATAATGTCTGCATCGTGCGGTACCCGTGGGGCCACGGCTTCATTCAGCTCGCACACGTCGCGCGGCTCGACGACGCGATCGCAACGGAGCGCAAGAAGCGCAAGCGCAACGAGTTCCTCGTGCTCGAGCACCAGCAGCTGTTCGAAGACGTCGAGTCGTTGCTGGACAACTACCCGCCAGAGCAAGGAGCCAGCGATGGTGCGAGTGGCGACGGCAAGTCGCTTGTGGAGGTCACACCGGAAGGCGTGAACGTCCACGAGTACGAGCAGCTCGTTGCGTCGCTGCAAGAAGACGAGGTGGGTTTGTGTTGTGAGTGTTGGTCGCTTGTTGTGGCGGTGAGTGGAGGTGTTGACAGACATGTGTATGAATGTGTGTAGGTCTTGGACGCCAATGTGCTGCAGCACGACCTGAGCTTCGTGCGGCGCGTGCAGTCGCTCGCATCGAAGACGCTCGGTCAGCACCAGCAGCGCCACAACGAAGCGCACGCGACTGAGCAGCTGGATGAAGACGCAGCAGCAGATGACGAAGATGATGATGATGTCGTGGGTGACAGCAAAAGCACTGAGCCGCTGCAGCAGCAGCAGCAACTGGAGCCGACGGATGATGCGGCGATGCAAGAGGAGCACGCGGACAGCGCTATTTAACACCCATGCACGTACATACTGGACGTCGCTCTACAGAGCAGCAGCACCTTGCATCGTGACGACATCGAGACGATGCTTGGCGATTGCGAGACTGTAGCACGTAAGCGTGACGAAAACGAGGGACTTGCAGACGAATTTGACTTGTGCAATGTATGGTCCATGCAGTCTGGCAAGTAGTGCCAATGGAGCTCGACCACGCTGCTCGCATCTTGCTCTGCTCGTGCGTCCTGCTGCTCGTGCTTGCGTCGTTGCTGCTGGCGCGTACTGGGAGTCTGACTGTACACGTGTGAGTCTATGCTTCTGTCGCAGCCACCACTTTGCAGTGCTGCAGCTTGAAGCGCTCGATGCAAATGGAAAGCAAACGCTCGTGGATGTCAAGCTTGTGCGCAGGTGCGTCGCTGTCTTGCATCACATGCGCTGCATCGATTGCGTCCATTGCTCATCGCATGCACGTGTGTGCGGCTTGCTTGCGTAGACGATACAAAGAGCTTGCGATCCTCGTGCATCCCGACAAGAACAAGGCTGCAAGTGCGTCCATGTTCACGAGCCATCATCATCCCTCACTGTCCTCGAACTCTTACTCCTAACGCTCTGTCGATTGCCTACTCGTAGACGCAGAAGACGCGTTCAAGCGCCTGAGCGACGCGTACGAATGTTTGAGCGACGCGAGCGCACAGCAGAGCTACCTCCAGTCGCTCTATGCACCGAGAGCACATCGTCAAGCACCGCCGCGTCCGTCTTCGTCTTCGTCGTCGCAGCGACCGCCAGGTCCGCCAGTGTATCCACGCAAGCGCAAGAAGAGCAAGAAGACAGAGCAGTCGACAGCAGAGAGCGAGCAAGCGCAAGAGCAGCCGCCTGTGCGACCGCCACGTCGCCAGCGGACGCCCGAGGAGATCTGGCGCGCGTTCCAAGAGGAGGAAGAGCGCATTGCGCGCGACGAGTTCTTCGCCAAAGGCTTTGAACGGACGTATGGAGGAACAACCACGCGCGAGAGCAGTGACGACTGTAGCAGCAGCAGCAGCAGCAAACGAAGACGCGACGCGAAGGCATCGAGTGCTGAGCCACCAGTCGAACAGCAGGAGCAGCACGAGGCGGCAGATCTTGATACGGACTTGCACGAGCGCGCGCAGAGCTGGCGCAATTGGAAACAGACGCAGACGTCCTCATCATCACCAGACGTACTGCCACGTGCTCCAGATTCCGTCAAGACAACGCCGACTGCCACGGACGCGATCTGCTGCCTCCTCTGTCGACGCAAGTTCCCTACAGACGCAGCACTGCGGCGACACGAGTCGCTCTCGGTGCTCCACAAGGCGAATGAACAGCGTCGTCGCGAGGCCAGCACACAGCCAAGTGACGCAGAATCCTAGAGTCGTAGAGCCCTAGAGCGTGTCACGCGAAGCGCCAGATCTTGATGACGTTGTCCTGTCCGCTGCTCACGAGCGCGCCCGCGTGGAGCCAGCTCACGCTCGTGACGAAGCCGTGCTGCGCGTCGATCACACTCATGACACGCAAGTGCTCGGTGTCGACGACGTAGAGCGCGTCCTCTGAGGTGCACACGAGCGCCCGTCCGTGGAGCTGGAGCATCGAGATCCACTGACTCGCGACGCGGAGCTCGGTCATGACGCTTGTGTGACGATGAACGCCACTGATGCGCACGACGCGGCCGTCGCCAGTCGAGCACACGAGCTGGCTGCTTCCGAGCGTGCACACTCTGTAGATCGGTGCGTTTGCATGGCCGACGCAGCGCACGTGCTCGGCGGTGTCGAGGTTAAAGAGCTGGATCGACCCGTCGCTCGAGCCACTGAGCACGAACGTCGCGTCCGACGATGCGCTTGTGACGAGCGTCTGGACCGTCGCGGTGTGGACATGGAACGCACGCGTGGCGTGGATGCCCTGATTTCTCGTCTCAGTGTCCGTCCCAGACGACACTAGGAGAGGGAGGTCCCAGAAGCAGATCGCAGCGTCCGCACCGCCTGAGCATATGCGCGTGGCGTACGTGACGAAGCACGTGACGCGCGATGTGTGGTCGCGCAGGACAAAGAGACAGCGGCCGTGCTCGGCGCTCCAGACCCGGAGTGTCGCGTCGTCTGCGCAGCTCACAATGTGATGTGGCAGTGTCAATGAGAGCTGGACGTTCGTGACGTGCGCCGTGTGTCCAGCGAGTACATAGCACAAGCGGAAGCTGTCGACGCAGCTGTAGACGCGCAGTGTCGTGTCGTGCGAGCCCGAGACGAGCCAGCGCGCGTGCAGTGCGACGCACGCAACAGTGTCGCGATGCCCAAAGAGCGTGTGGAGACAGCGCCAGGACGCACGGGACCAGATCTTGACAGACCCGTCGATCGAGCACGACACGAGGTACCGATCGTCATGTGCGACGACTGCGCAGACGCTCGATGTGTGGCCAACGAGGTTCTCTGGCTGCGGCTGGAGACGCAACGGCAGAGTCGCACTAGTAGCTCGTGGGCTGTGGGTTTCTAGTGTGTGGTGCTGTTGCTCTCTCTGCGGCTGCTGCTGCTCGAGTGGATCAAAGAGAGCGTACGCTGCGTACGTTCGTGACGCGCGGCGCGACTTGGGTGGCGCTGGTGGTGCGCTCACATGCTCAAGATCTCTAGTGTCACTATGTCCTGTCGATGGTCTGACTGCAGTGCTTGGACGAGTCAGTACAGTCGGTAGACGTCGTGCACTGCACAGTGTCTCGCGCCCGCTTTCTATGCCGTCGTCTTGCGGAAGTAGTTCGGCTGCGAGTGTGCTGCCAGCAATGTCCGTCGACGCATCTGTGGCTGCGTCGCTGTTGTTCGAATGAGAAACATTGTCGTCGAGGTCGTGTGGCTCCTGTATACTGTCAAGCACACTGGTTGCTTCCGCTGCGTCTCGCATCGTCGTTGTTTTTGACGCTGCAGGTATGAAAGTAGCATGCGTGGTGACTGCTCTTGTGCTGCTCGTGATGGTGGCTGGTCCTGTCTTCGCTGCGTGGAGCTGCTGCTGCTGCTGTGAAGCTAGTTGTTTGCGTGGCAAGAGCGATGCGTGCGGCACTTGCCTCCTGTGAGTGCGTGGTGATGTTGGACCAAGTGTTGCGGACCGAACGTGGTTCTCTTTCGCTGCGAGCTGCAGCGCAGCAGTGCCATGTGCTGCTCGTGGACTCTCGGCATGCAGTGTCCGTGGCGAGGCAAGCACGAGGTGCATGCGTGGAGAGAGCGACGCGTCGGCTCCAGCATCGCGATGGCGTGCACACGTGCAGTTTGGCGGATGCCACGCCTGTGTGCTCGGGCGCGACGCACTCGGCGCAGGCGACGGTGCGACGCCGAACCACATCGTTCCAGCTCCAGCTCCAGCTCAAGTGTCGCTTCAGGGACGACAAGATGGAGCTGCGCTCCCAATGGTCGAACAAACATACATTAATCAAGAGAAGAGTAGGAATCGCTTTAGAGAGGGTTTTGACAATTTGCCTCGCTCTCGTTCACTTGCGCTCGATCGATCACAGCAAGCACGAAAGCAAGCGAAATGGCCGACGAAGGTACCGACGACTGGCGCGTGCAGTCGCATGAGGCGTCGATCGAGCCTACTCACACTCGTACACACTTGCTCCTCCTCCTGCTGCTGCATTCTGTGTGACGCAGATGTGGTGATCCGCAGACGACTGCTGACGCGCACGAGCACGCTCGGGAAGACAGGGCTCAAGAAGTGCGCCGAGAACCTCTTGTCGCTCCTCGATGCGTTCGCAGATGAGAGCGTCGAGCCAGACGTCTGGTGTGTCCGTGCTACCTTGTTTACTGCATTCACACACACGCACAGGTCTCATGTGTGACGCCATCATATGATGCAGCAAACAGGACATGGACGCGCTGTTCTGGGAGATGGAGCAGATGGAGTTCGAAGCGAACAAGACGGACATTTTGAGCTTCACGTCGCAGCGCGAGCTCGAAGCCTACGAGAAGCTCAACGCAGAGATCGGTACTGTTGCCGCATATGCACTCTCTGTATGCTGAACGAAGAAGAGCTCAGCCCACTCACGCATACACTGCCTGCTTGTCCATGCGATAGACGCGTCGATTGAGAAGGTGTCGAAAGAGATCGAAGAGCTCAAGACCAAAGTGCACGTCGAGAAGACCATCCGTGCGTACAAAGAGGAATACGAGTCCATCGCGCGCGTGGTCAACGAGCTGCCGTCGCGCCGAGACATCGCTGCGTACGTCGTTTGACTTTCGAACCACCACTCACTGGACTGTTGTAGAACACTCACTCACATACTCACACATGAACTGCTGTTGCATGAATGGATATACTAGAGAGATTGCGATTGAAGAGAAGCGGTCGAGCGAAGCCGTGGAGACAGCAAAGGTGGTCGACAGCAAGCTCGAGCTCCGCACGAAGCAGTTCGCGCTGCTCATGAGCACGATCCAGAACCTCAAAGCCACGCTCGACGAAGACGTCGAGATGGAGGAAGCGGCCGCAGCGCAGCGCCAGCTCGCTGACGCTGACGACATGGACGATGGCGACGACGCAGTCGCGACCAAGTCGCCGCTGTCACGAGGAGATGACGAAGGTACGGACGGTTGTACGGCTGCCGCTCTCTCTACTACCAGAACAGCAGACAGACTGACCACGTGTCTTATCTACTATGTGGATGGATCTGCCTGTATGGTGTGTGTGATTATGATGTGGTTGCGCAGACGACACCGAGCCGAGTCAATCGTCAACGTAGACAACAGCAGCAGCTCATGTGCGCGAGCGACAGAGCGAGAGAGACGTCCACGTAACAAAACAGCCGCGTGCGTGCGCTCGTCAGTCGTCGGCCAACTTGCAAATGTCTTCGTACTCGACGCGCTTGAGCACGTCGCCTCTGTCGAATCATCGCATACGTTGTGTGAGTTCCCATGACCACACCAGCCAAACATACAGACAGCTCACGAGACATCGCAGGAGTCAGTGAGACGCACTTTCGAGAGCCGCTCGTGAAGCGAATGTTGGCGCAGAAGTCGTCGACTGAGATTGCGAGGAGCTCTGCGACGCTCCCGCGACCGACGCCGTTCACGACCTTGACGCTGCGTCCAACCTTCGGGATCACAGTCTCCAAGTCGTCCTGGTCGAGTCGCAGGACATCGCCAGATTCGAGCAGCTCGACGGTGGCGCAGAACTTGTCTTCGACGGCTGTCACGACGCCCTTTTGCTTGTAGTACGCGCCGCCACCGACCTTCTTGTTCACGACTTTGACGACAATGCCGCGCGTGAGCCAGTGGTCGAGGCGCTTTACTTCGTCCTCCTGTTGTTGCTGTTTCTTCGCAGTTAAGCGCTTGCGGCGCTCTTCTTCCGCCATGAGATCGTCCACTGCAGTCGCGCGCTTGCGCTTGCTACTGCCGTCGTCTGTCTTGGCTGGCGCAGTTGCATCGTTGTCGTCTGTTTCAAACACATTGAACGCCCGTGCAGTGCCTCGTGCGCTACTGCTGCTGTCTCTAGTGCCCGCGTCCTTTGCTGGCTTGACTGCAAAGCCCATCGTGATCTTCGCGTCCTTGTCTGTGCGCTGGAGCTTCGTTGGTTGCAGCGCCTCCGCGCCGTCTGCGTGCTCCTGCGCAGCGTCCTGTGCGATCTGGAGCTGCCGCGCAATGAACGCGCGGTTGCGCTCTTCGTGGTCTAGGTCCGACTTGTGCTTCTTCGCGAGTTCCTCTTGCCGCGCGAGCGTGCGCGGGTCGCGGTCAATGTACTGGATGTACCAGCCCTAGGGCGTGGATGAACAGACGTGTGTGCATGCCAGACGACCCTGAGCCATCAGTAGACAGACAGATAGACAGACACTAGGAGACTAGGACGCACCTTTTCCGTCTCGTCGACAGTGCATTTGCCTGTGCGGCCGAGGTACTGTACGAACGTCCCGAGCGTCGT
The DNA here is from genome assembly GCA_023333795.1 of Globisporangium rhizosaccharum. Taxonomy (NCBI): domain Eukaryota; phylum Oomycota; class Peronosporomycetes; order Pythiales; family Pythiaceae; genus Globisporangium; species Globisporangium rhizosaccharum. The sequence continues at coordinate 7,729 of JAASFN010000602.1, read as the reverse complement.
CCACTGCGTCGCGTTCATGTGCACGTGTAGCTTGTCCGAAATGTACTCGTTGTACACGTGCGTCGCGCGCATGCGCTTTGTGCCGTGGCGCCGTCGTAGGTTCTCGAGGAACGCGCTTTCAAACTGCAGCAGGAGAGTGCACAGTCACAGCCAGAAGTGCAGCCGTCTCAGTCGTCACGATCGTGTAAGGAGAGTACTGTAGTGTGCTACATTGTACTCCACCAGCCAGCCACTCGTGCACAAGCGAGAGAGACACACACAAGCGCACCTGTTCGCTGTACTCGCTGATGAACTTGTCTGGGTCATTCGCGACGATGAGCATCTGCCGCTGGTGGCTCTCGGACGTCGTGTGGCACTTGAAGCCGTTCTCGTCGCGACACTGCTTCTGGCACACTTGGCAGAACCAGCGCAGCTTTTGCAGCCCTTTCGCCTGTGTCGAGCGCACGAGTTCGTAAAGGTGAGTGTGCGCACAAGAACACGTAGAACAATGCAGTGTAGACATACCTTCATGCGCGTGGCGATCGCCTTTGGCGTGAGGAAGTCACCCTTGCCCATGGCTGATGCTCGCTGCACGCTCTTGCTGTCTTGCTGTCGTTTGGCTCGGAGTTGTTTCCTTTTCAATCACACCGAGATATAATCGAGGGAACAGTGCTCTCACACAAAAGATGCGATGATATCACACAAAAATGCCGCAGAAAGAGATCTTCTCACAGAAAATCTATAATATTCCAAAAATCATACTTTACACATTCACAGAAAAAGTATCACTACCATAAAATTGCCTGAAGCTTCAAACATATCTAGCTTCAAGCTCGCTGCGCATAAGCTCGGGATGTGCAGCGTGGTGAGCGCGTCGCGCGCTCTTCTGTGCGAGCGTCAAATACGCGTCACTCCCATGACGCGATTTGATGTGGCAAATGCTGGGTTGTGCTTTTGGAAAGAGACCTATATTTTTGTGAGGTTTGCCTGTAAGCCAAAAATGTGAGATACATCCGCTGCTCCCTTGCTTTCGAACGTCATCGTAGTAGTGCTTGTTGCGACAGCGCACTTGAGATTGCTAAATGATACAAAGCGTTTGCTTGTCAGCTTGCTTATTCGTCAGTACGTCTGTGGCCGTGTGTGGATGTTATGTGATTGTGTTGGCTCTTCGCCAAGTTGAAGTTATTTGATGCCAGTCTTCGTTTGTGATTGGTTTGCTCGTTCGGTTGCCTACATGCTTGACAACGTGCATGTGTTACTTGGAAGATGAGAAACGAGCACATCTGCTTGACGTACTTTTATCGGTGCTAGGACTGAATCAGGCATTCGCTGAAAGTGTGACTATGCTCTTGTGTAGCAATAATCGCTTCGGTTGTGCGACATTTCACCACAGCATTCAAATGCAGATCAGATCCGCAGGGGAAATGTGGTCCGTTGCAGACAATAGATCCAACCAACCAGTCAAGATGTGAGAAACGTGAGAGGTTTGGACCTGGCTGCAGCGGTTCAAACCAGTGCGCGCGATCGCTAGCAAACAATAACAAAAGCGAGGATGTCGAAGCCTACCAACGATTCCAATTATATGTGCTTGGTGGTTAATGGTTAATGCTTTGCATGTATAGCTCCTTGTTTCGATAAGCCATTGCTTGTGATTGGTCCTAAGAATGAAAAACGAGTAAAGAGGAAGCAAATGGGTTCAAATGTACTTTGCCACACCCAATGTTTGATCGTACATACATTGCCACAACCAATGTTGTACTTATACCATTTAATCAGACGCATTTTTAGATGCGTGAACGTATCGATCAAGTATACGGCACAAGACCCACATTTGATCATTACTATACACTTTTCGAGATGCAACATTCATTGAGCTACAATATCGGTCAAACCAGTTCATTAGGGGGAGTCAGACATTGCCAATTTGCTGCTTATTTATTTGCTACTTTTTGCTTATTTCCCTGTTACTTCACTGCTTATTTGCCAGCAAATGAAATGAGCCACCTCTAGAGGTAGCCTTTTTGTGAAATAAGCAGCTCATTTGGCCATTTCATAAAATGGATTCTTCACATATATTCTCTTTGACAACAATTTTACAAATATCGGCAAACTGAGTGAAATATGTAAAATTCTATCCATATCTCGTCACCACCTGCTTTATTTCGTGCCTCAAATCGTGCTGATTAATTGGCAGCATTTCGGCTTGTTTATTTGGCTTAAAATTGAATGTTTGACTCCCTCTATTAACTCACTTCTATTGGTCTTCTCATCTTATTACCGCGCTTGCTTTAGCAAACAGCGTACGATACACTTGTTAAGATAGTTAATGTACCTGAAATAAACTGAAACATTTTTGTATCTTGTATAAATGTCCTGTATTTTGTATATCTTGACGTATTCGAGTGGCGATCTATTGAGTGAAGGCGTCACGGCATCAATGTGTGAAGGCGATACGGCGTCAATTTGTTTGTGCCACACCCTCACTCAATGACATACACTCACTATCGTAATGAATGGGATCCCTTGTGGCTGGTGGGTAATTGAGCCAGGTTGCTTGACAGATGCGTTCAACAAACTCGCTTAACGAAAAGTTGTTTTGGTTTTTCAACAATGTCGCGTTTTGTACAATACATTTCTTGAGTAAACTTGTATATCGATGTGTTCAGACACATTTTGTCTGACAGACACATCCTGTATCTGGTATTCCATGACATATTCAATTCACAATAGGCGCTTTTTTGAGTGAAGGTGACGTTTAACTCGCGTCCACAAAGTTCCTCTGGCGAGCATTTGACACCAGAGGTTTGTGGGAAACTGTACGGCGTTTCATGATATGTGTTTACCACCTCGATCACCATCTATGTGTTTCTTTACTATGTTGGTTCAACACAGCACGAACTTGAGTTCCCACTCTTGATTTGTTGATCCCACTCGCATCCATACATCAACAGTATTCACGAGGTCGTTATGAGTTCACTGAAATTCTGTCAACAATTCACAGGCTCTCACCTAGTCACTTCGCCGATTTGCACACAGAAAGACTGTCATCGTCTCAGAAGTGTGCTACATGCTCACATAAAATGTGCTATCGTTTTACACTTTGCCATCACACAAAGCGTTCTTGTTTGCCTCATAAATTGTGCCACATATTCACACAAAGCTTACTTATCATTACAAATCTTGCCTGAACATCACACAAAATATGCCATACTATTACAAAAATTGCTCACGCAAAATGTGATACCCTCTCAAAAATGCTCTAATATAAAACGACACGCCGTCCATTTGACTAGATTTTGTATGTGTACAGCCTTCCATGATAAAGAGGTTTGTGTAGATATTATTGATGTGCTCACCCAAAATGTGCCATCGGCTCAAAGACAAAGAAGGCATCCAGACACCAAGTCATCCAAGTCGTCCGTGCTTCATTCGCGAAACAGCTTCGACTTTCAGTGCTACATAGTTGCTAAGCGCTCGAGCACTTGCTGCTTGAGTTGTGCGAGCGACTGAACGAGTCCAGATGCCGAACGACGTCCACACACGAGCGCACTGTCGCCTCGCCACTCCTTCACGCTCTGCTCGAGTTCTTGCAGCATTTCGAGCGGCAGTGGATAGAAATTCGGCATGAACCGGAGGTCCCAGTTCGCTTGCGCCTGCCACACACAAGCATCACCAACACATCGTAGCGTCAGCGCGTCGCACTTGTGCTTGTTCGAGGAGCATACAGGCATGGCAGTGACGCACCGCGGAGCCGGAGCGAAAGTAGAACCCGAGCAGCGAGAACGCGTCGTCGAACGCCGGGTACCCGCAATGTCGAAAGTCCGTCGCGACGATGTACGCCACGGTGTCTTCGGTCGTCGCTGGACTCTTTGCAAAGTCGTCTGCGAGGAGCGACGAGAGTGTCGCGACGTACCGCGAATCGACCTTTTGCACGCTTGCGACCGCCTCCGAGTTGAGAAAGTCGCTCAGACTCACGCGACTGAGCGAGCAGAGCAGACTCGCATCACCGTTCAGCTCCGCATCTTGCTCCTGAAGGAGCGCTGCTGCATCTGCAGGGATGTCTTTCATGCTCGCAACGAGCTTTGAGAAACTCGATGGTGGTGCTGGCGGTGGCGCATCGCGCACTGATGGAATGCCTTGCAGCTGCAGCGCAGTGGCAAGTGCGTCCGGTCGGAGCAGCGGTGCAGCAGACGCTGGCAGTACCAATGGCTTGTCCTGGAGCGGCTCTGGCGCAGCACTGCTGCTTGTGCCTTCCATGTCCAGTGTACTAGATGAAGCAAGAGTGACGCATGACAAATAGATAGACAGACAAGAGAGCATGAGCGCCAACGCACCACCGCTCTTCACGACGACTCTGAGCCATTTATGCACCAGCACGCACCTGAACATGAACCGCGAGAGCACAGAGTAGCCTTCCCACGAGTTCAGGTTCAGGTTCTTCGCGAGTGCGTCCAGCGACGACGACGCGAGTGCTGCCGCAGGCTTTGCGTCGTCACTTGGTGACTCGGAGAACTGGAGCAAGTCCTGTGTGAGGCTGAGCTTCGACGGTCCGCTGGCAGTTGATCGGTGCGCAGTCGCAACGGCAGCAGGACTGCTCTTTGGCGGCGGTGTCGCCATCGCTGCAGGTGTCGGTGAGAGTGCAAACCGAAGCGACTGCGCAGCACTTGGCTTGAACGACGCTCGCTCGCTGGCTCGAGTCAGCGGCGTCTGCGTCGTTGGCGTCTGGCTCTTCTTCTGTGGCGAGCTGTCGAACGAACCTGCGGTACTCAAACACGCACAGAAAGCACTTGGTCAGTGATGCTGTGAGGCACTCACATGTCCTCACGTGCTAGTATATGCACAGCGCACGCACCGCTCTGCTGGAGCAACAGACTCAAGTCGCAGTCCGAGCGATGCTTGGGTGTCGCGCCGTAACTCTCGCGGCACACTGGACATTGATACGGCGTCAAGCTCGCGTGGCTCAAGAACGCGTCCATGTCGTCGTCGCCATCGGCTGCTGCGTCTGCTCCTGGCGCGCGCTGCCACTGCAGTTTGTGGAGAAACGTGTACGCAGCGTTCGCCCACAGACACAAGCTCTCGCTTGAGGTCTTGAAGCGCACGTGCATCGACGCCCAGCTCGACGCATCTGGCATCGCCTCATCGAACTCGTCCGTCGTCGACTCGGTGCGCATGGGGGACGACGCTTGCACGTGGTGGCGCGGACTCGAGACTGCGCGTCTCGCACTGAGCACTGGCGAGTTGTCTGCGCGGCACCGCTTCGGCTTGGACGGCGTCGTCTCTTGCATCATCTCTTCGCCTTCGCTCTTTGCTGGTCGCTTGTTCTGTCGACAGAGCAAGACAAGTCAAGAGTGTTAGCTGCAGCGACAGAAGAATCGCCAACACACGTGCACGAGTCCAAGATGCACCTTCTTTGAGAGTACGAGCACGCCGTCCGTGATCACAGGCGCTGGCGTCCAACCCGACTGCGGACACGGTGGCAGTGCAATCTGGAGCCGAAAGCGCTAGTGTCAACAGATCGTCATAGGCAGAGTGCAGAGTACACTGTCAGTCGCACGTCCCAATACCGTTGGATAGAGTCGCACATGTTTGAGACTGCCATGCGCTCACCTGGTTCTGGTGGTTCTTCGAGACCTCCATGACCCGGATCGCGACCGTGCTTTCGTTCTCTTTGCTCAAGCACAAGCCGCTGGAGATGCGCAGGATCGTCTGGTTCTCCACGGTCTTGCTGCACAGGTAGTAAGTAGTAGCACGCAGTAGAGAGCAGCGTGAGCCAGAGGCACTCTCACAAGAGCCTACGACCCACACACACTGCTTTGTTATCGACACAAGACGGACCCGTTTTCGTACAGCAGCTGCACTGCGAGGTGGCGCTGCTCAATGCACGCTGCGCAGCCAGCGCCGACGCGCCGCAGTCGGACTTCGAACGTCGCTTTGCGGCCAAACTGGTCCTTGTACCACTTGAGCGGCGGCTGCTGCGTGATCACGAGCGCGCAGTGGGCATTCGTAGCGATGGCTTGGTTGTTGATTGGAGACTCCGTGCTCTCTGTGCAGCGCAAGAGCGGCGCTCGACTCGGTGAGAGCATCCGTGGTGCACCAGGCGACTGAAGTATCGTTGGTTGTTGCTCGGACTGCTGCTGCTGCTGCGGCCCAGGCTGCTGTTCGTGATGTGGTTGATGCGCGCGCACCTGTCGCGATCTCTGTGTTGTGCGCTTGCTGATCATGCGTGCAGCAAGTGACGTAATTACAGATCCTCTTTCAACCCACGACAGGAGTCTTGTGTCTGTGTCTGTCGTTGTCGTCGGTGGCTTCGCGGCACGCTTGGTTGCTCGTGCAGCGAGCCTCTCGTCTAATGCACAAGACGTACGCGCAGTCGTTGTACAGGCAAGCGCAAGTGCAAGCTCGCGAGTCGTTGCCCGAGCAAGTTGCCGTCGTCTCGAGGTTGTTCTTCCTCAAACGGCGCTTCTGCTACGAAATAATTACATCAATGAGTGTCTATCAATTATATTGATTTTGTATTCAAAACATGTCATTGTATTGATCAGATAGGACCACCTGAGCCAAAGACTTGCTTCGCGTCTTCGCTTGAGATCTGCTACCTCGGCCTCTTGCGACAGTGGGCGAGAGCAACCTCAGTGCGCTGCTCAAGCGCCGGCCAGCACCGCGAGCAGAGGAGACTGCGCTCTTTGCACGGATTGTGCGCGAGTATAAAGCCGCTTTCGACGGCCAGAAGAGCGAGCACATGGGCGCGGTGGACAAGTGGACTGAGGACGACACCGACACGCTCCTGGCTCTGCTGATCCTGTTTAGACAAGTGGGCCGAGAGCTGCGCATTGTCATGTACTGCTTGACCCACTCGGTTGTAAGTGCCTCGTGCTACTTGTTTGCTTGCTTGCTGCGCTAGTGTTGTTGTGACGACTGATCTGTGCTCTGTCTGAATGTGTAGATCGCTAGGTTCATCAAGTACTTGCTCGATACGAATCCTCTCCTGACTGTGTACATCCTGACGGACGTGGCGATGGCAAAGGACGAGCGATCTCAAGTCCGCCACTTGCACGCGCACGCACCACGACGGGTGTTCGTCGCGTTTACATCGACGACGCTCCACGTAAAGGTGCACATACATGTGATCTCGTGTCCCTCATGCTCGTCTCTATTCTGTTCTCGTACTCACCATTGTCATGCTCATGCTATGTTGTGTGAAGGACGTCCTCATAAATGAGCGCTTTGTCCTCACAGGGTCTATGAACCTCACGGAGCGTGGTCTTGACAAGAATGTCGAGGCATGAACGCATTTCGTGACGGCGACGTCCTGAGGACAAGCGCGCCGGTGGGCCGGTGTGACGCAGTACATGACGGCGTCGACTATCTTCCGAGCCCGAGCCACCTCGCGAAGAAGAATACGACCGCAACAATCACAGACACAGCAGTGCAGCTGTATCACCAGCATGGCAAGCACAAACGTCGAAAGAAGCAACGTGAGCAAGAGATCGCCGAACTCGAGTAACGTCAGAGTGTTGCTGCACTTGAGATCGCAACATTGACGCAAGAGGCCGAGGTAGAAGATCTCAGGCGAAGACGCGAAGCGAGTCTTTGGGCATCGCAGTGGTGGTGGCGATGAGAGTGCGACGAGGCACTGTGTAGAGGAGGAGGAAGCAGAAGGACGAGAGACGAGCGAGCAAACGAGCGCTCTCGAGCGCACAGCTTGCGAAATGAGCACGCGCATGCGGATTCCGCAACTTGGCAAGTCATG
>JAASFN010000601.1:0-16779 GCA_023333795.1 Globisporangium rhizosaccharum | reverse complement strand
GTCGAATGTGTTTACATAGTGAAACCAAGTTGTAGTGATATTCTTGTTGCACTCGCCACACACAATGGCACAAGCAAGTCGAGCCAAGAGCAAGAGCAACAGGAGCAAGAGCGAGAGGAGCGCGAACATGTCGGTGCTGATCGAGACGACGCTCGGCGAGCTCGTGATCGACGTGTTCACGGACGACGCGCCGCTCGCCGCGACGAACTTCCTCAAGCTCTGCAAGATCAAGTACTTCCACGGCGCGCTCTTCTTCAACGTCCAAGAGAACTTCATGGTCCAGACCGGCGACCCGACTGGCACGGGCAAAGGCGGCACGTCGGTCTACGGCGAGCTCTACGGCGCACAGGCCAACTACTTTGCGGATGAGATCTGCACGCATCTCACACACAACAAGAAGGGCATGGTACGTCTATCTGTCTGTCTGTTGCGTCGCTGCCTTTGCATGAATGAATGAATGAATGGCCATCGACTGAGACTACTGGCGCTTGTGGCGCTTGGACCAGGTCGGCATGGCGAACTCTGGACCAAACACGAACGCGTCGCAGTTCTACATCACGACGCGCAGTGACGACCTCGACTACCTCGACGGCAAGCACACGCTCTTTGGCGAAGTCGCCGAGGGCTTGGACGTCCTCGACAAGATCAACGAGCTGTACGTCGACAGCAACTACCGTCCGTACCACGACGTCCGGATCTTGCACACGCACGTGCTTGACGATCCATTCCCAGATCCACCGCTGCTCCAGATCCCACCGTCGTCACCGACGCGCGAGCGCCCAGAGCAAGAGACTGTCGAAGTCCGTCTTGCTGCAAGTGACATATTGGCGGCGAGTGATGGTCTTGACAAACAGAGTGATGGTCGCACTGAAGCTGAGATCGAGCAAGCACTTCGTGCGAAAGAAGCAAAGTCGCGCGCCGTTGTGCTCGAGATGATCGGCGATCTCCCAGATGCCGACGTGAAGCCACCGGAGGAAGTCCTCTTTGTGTGTAAACTCAACCCGGTGACCGAGAGCAGCGACTTGGACATGGCGTTCTGCCGCTTTGGGCAGTGCAAGAGCGAAGTGATTCGCGACAGCAAGACCGGCGACTCGCTCTGCTTTGCGTTCGTCGAGTTCACGGACGCGCGGCACTGTGAAGAGGCGTACTTCAAGATGAACAACGTGCTCTTGGACGACCGCCGGATCAAAGTCGACTTTAGCCAGTCCGTCTCGAAGCTCTGGAACAAAGTCGCACGGCGTGGCGAGACAGTCAGTAAGCGCGACGTTGGCGGCGATGGTGCTGCTGCTGGTGGCAGTCGGCGTGGCCACAAGCACACGAGCAAGAGCAGTGCGACGCACGATCGGCTCTTTGGGAAGCGACCGAGTGCGCCGTTGCGCTTGAAAGCAACGGCGCGAAGTGGACCAGGCGACGAGTTTGACTTGGTCGACGAGCACGAGAGTAGTCGACGTCCAAGCAGCACCAGTCGACGTGATCACGACCGACGCGAACATCGTCGTGAGCGATCGCCAGAGCCATCATCACGCCGCCGAGACCGGAGCAAGCCGCGCGAACGCAAGAGCCGAAGCCGCGACCGCGATGACCGCAGTCGTGACGCAAGACAGCGCAAGCGCAGTACGAGTCCTGACGACCGTCGTCGTGACGATCGCCGCGATACGAACAAGCGCGAGCGCCGGTCTCCGAGCCGCGAGCGATCCCGTGACCGCCGTCGCAGCTCGAGTCGCGACCGCCGCGACCGTAAGCGCAGTCGTAGTCGCGATCGAGCGCGTTGGTAGGTTCTACCTGCAGGAAGAGAGAAAGAGAGAGCTAGGGACGTACGCAGGTCGATTGAGCAAATGCAAACACTATCGAGTGCGTGAGCGTCCTGTGTGAGGAGGACGCCTCATGACCGCCAATTGTTCAGGCTACCGTCGTCTGCTGTGTCTGCTGCCAGCGCGCGAGCGCCGCGTCGTACTTGCGAAGGAAGAAGTCGTGGCGTGCGATCGCTTCGAGTGGCTCAACGCGCACCAAGTGCGTGTCTTTCGTCACGCTCGCAAAGTCCAGCGGCGCGTCGTCGTGGACGCTACGCGCATCGACAATGTGCGCATCGTGTGCGAGGATGTTGTCGTCAAAGAAGAGCGCAAAGACGCTGTCATGAGGACGACGCACGTCAAGTGGCAAGAGCTTGCCAGCGCGAGCGTCCTCGCGCTTGGCGAACCAGAACGGATAAAAGTCGCGGATCGCAAGTGTCGCTTGCTGCGATCGCCACTGACGCGTGAGGACGTCGCGGATCGCAGCGATGCCAGTGTGGACTTCGAGTGGCGACGCCTGTAGTGTACTATTACCTGAGGTGTAGAACGTCAGGTCCTGAGTCGTGTCGCGCGGCTGCGTGAACGTCCCCATCACGAGCGCTGTGACCGCGTCCGAGCGGAAGAACGTCCCAAAGCGCGGCGACTCGGCCACTGTCGTCGTCTGTGACGATGATGGCGATGGCGACGATGATAACGGTGTGAGGTGGATGCGACGGTCGACAGTGCCGCTTGAGCCGTCCATGCGCTCACTCACGGCAAGTGGGAAGAACGGATGGCGTCCTTCGCAGAAGCAGTTGAACTCTTGAGCGATGCGCGCGAGGTCGTCGCCAAATGTCCGGAACACAAGGCTGAAGCGCGTACCGCGCGTGTGAAGAGCGCGCACAAAGTGGAGGAACGCTGGCAGTAGGAACACGTGGTCGGCAGTGTCGAGCCCAGCAGCAGCAAGCGAGGCGGCAACGTTGTCGGTGGTCGTGGCGCAAGCGGCATCCATTAGCGTCGAGAGCTCGAGCTGAGCGAGCAGCGCCTCATGTGCAGATGCAAGGCCTTCGCCTGCAAAGCCAGGACGCGTGAAGTCCTGGCGCAGGACCTTGCGCTGCTGCTTGTGACGCTGTGCAGTCGCGCGGTCCGCTGTCATCGGGTACTTCTCACGCAAGAACGCGCCGTAGCTCACGCCGTTTGGATCTGCTACTGCAGTAGAAGCATCGCTTGCTGTGGAGCGCTCGTGCAGCACTGGCTGTCCGTTCCAGATCCACTGCGTCTCACCAGTTGCGTCTGTGACGACACGACCGAGTGCGCGCTCTGTGAGCAGGTCGTTCAGGATGTGGTCGAGTCCTTTACCTTGCACAGGGTCGTGCATGATCACAGTCTGCCGGTGGCATTGAGTTCATTTCACGCACACAGTACAATGCATGAGCGATGCGCTAATAGACACGGGTAATACGAAGCACTCGCCTATACACACAAGCACGCACGCACGCACTTTGTTCACGTCAAAGTAGAGCACGACGTGCGCAGGATCGACGGACATCGTCATCTCGCCATGCGCCATGATCGTCGCTGCTATTGTTGCTGCTTGATGTTGCGGATTCGCTGTACTCCACACGCAAGAACTAAACGACCAATTTCGGCATTTTGCCGCCCACGCGCCGTTCATTTCAGTCGCAAACAAACCAGTCGCCCCCAGTCGCCGTCTCATGGTGCGCGCTCGTCGTCGTCGTCGAGAGCTCTTTCTCTCTCTCTCTGTGACGGAAGCGTGCGAGCGAGTGTAGAGAGGGAGCAGTGAGCATGCGCGATAGTGTGATCGACACACTCATGCGCTCGCTCGCTGTTCTCTCTCTCGTGGCTCGTTGCGCCACGTGCACGACAGCCATCCTCTCCTCTTGCCATGATCTTCTGCGGAATCATCGACTGACTGCTGCGTGGATCAATCGCTTGCTTGCGTGCGTCCTTGTCCTTGTGTGTGAGTAGGAAGGCGACGGACCGATTCGTGGCGACGACTACGCACGTCCGCACCACCACAACCAGCAGCAGCAGTACTACCCACCGCAACATCAGCACGCACCGCCTCCAATGCAGCAGCAGCCACCGTATCACCACAACCAGTACCACCACCAAGCACCACCGCCGATGCCTCAAGGCGGCAATGGCGGCGGTGGTGGGATGTACTACCCACCGCCAGACCAGCGCCATGGATTCGACAACCGCGGTCCATCGTACAACGAGCCGGACTTTCGCGGACGGTGCGTCATCATAGTTCTCTCTAGCGTGACGACATGGCATGACACTCATGCTCTTGTGTATGCTGTACGCCTGTATGCTGAATCAATAGTCCACGCAGTGAGAGCCGCGGACGCGACATGCGCGGCGGCTACGACCGCTTCCGTGGCCGTGGACCTGGTGGTCGCAGCCGCAGTCGCAGTCCACCACGTGGCGGCAATGATGCGCTTCCGCCAGTGCCGCGGCCGCACCGTCCGTCAGGCGAGTGGGAGCGCTATGACGACCCAGCGCCGCGCAAAGAGCGAAATGCGACGCAAGCGATCGAGCCCATGGACTCGTACAAGGTCTTTATGATGCGTCAAGACGAGAACGCGACACCAGAGACGTACCAGCAGCGGTACGTTTATGATCCTATACTAGGATAATGTCCGAATTATGCTGTCCTATAGTAGGACAAAATTCCTTTCTCGATACCTACACTAGCGACTGACGTCCCTATTGTATTGAACTGTTTACAGCTACGAAGAGTACAAGAAGAAGTACACGCAGCGGCTCTTGCGCGCGTTCTTTGAGGACCACAAGAAAGAAGAGTGGCTCCAGGAGCGCTACTCGCCTGCGATCCGCTATCGCTTGGACATCCAGAAGCGCGCAAAGAAGATCACAGAGGCAAAGAACTTTGGCGAGCGCGTGCGCAATGGCACAGCGACGATCTGCTTGGATGAAGCTGCTGAGCTCCCAGGCAAAGACTTTGACAACGACATGGAGGACAGTGCGCGGATCCTGTACATCCGTCGCATCCCATGCGCGTGTCCCGTGTCGTCACTCAGCGAGTCGATCTTGGGCGAGTCGATCAAGAAAGCGGTGCGTAGTTTGACTGCCTGACTAAATGACTGAGTCGCTGTGTCTAGGACAGCTCGTCATAGGATTGGTCGACTGAAGCTCACTGGACTGGACACGGTGTGACTGTGTGACGATGAGTGCAGGGCGGGAACTTTCAGCAGATCTACTTGTCGGACCCAGTGAAGAAGAGCGCGTTTGACTTTGACCGCACGGCGTACATCGTGTACGACACGCCAGAAGCCGCAGCAGAGGCGCTCCCAAAGATCCACAACACATTCGTGCAGGACGCCGACACGTTTGCGCCATTCCGTCTCCAGGTACGTCCTCTCGTCCTGTTGTCTTTGCCTTGTCTGGTCTGCATATCCTCACCTCAGCGTATCGCTCTATGTCACAGGTCTCGCAGCACCGGTCGCGCGCGCCGCTCAAGACGCCGTCGTACTTGTCGGTCCCAGAGCGACTAGCGTTTGACTTTGAGCAAGCGCTGACGCTCGCGACGGCGCTCGACAAGTGCATCTTTGTGAAAGACGCCGACCTCAAGCGCTTTGGCATTGACGCGTTGCTTGCGCACGACGACGTCGCTGCCGTGTACACGACGCCAAAGCAAAAGCTCGACGTCGTGATCGCGTACTTGCGCCGCGTGCACCACTATATTTATTACGCGGGCACGCAGTGTCTCGACATGGGCGACATCATGCACGCGCACCCGGCGCTGTTCTGCCGCCCCGAGCCAACTGCACGCGACTTGGATGACGCAAAAGCGCGTCTCGACGCCGCTGCGACTGCTGGCGATGACGCAACTAGCGACGATGCTGCCACGAAAGCGCTCGGTGGCTGGGCCGCGTCGCTCGATGAAAAAGTCCAAGCGTACATCCAGGAGCTCGCGCCGAGCGTCTTGGCTGAGAAGAGAGAGAAAGAAGCGGCGCTCGTGAGTGCGATCGAAGCGCGTGAAGAAGCAGCGCTCGAGAGCACGTATGCGAACTACTGCGAAAAAGCCGGTGACGACGGCAAGCACCGCTGCCGTCTCTGTACGAAGCTCTTCAAAGCCGCAGACTTTGTGAAGAAGCACATTCGAAACAAACACCCGGAGCTCGTGGTCGACAAGATCGCAGAAGTGGGCGAGAGCTACATGTGGGAGCAGTACCGCGAAGACCCGAATCGGCCAATGCCGCCGATTGAGACGACAAACACACTGACGAACCCCGTGCTCGGTGGTGGCCGCAGTGGCGGTGGCAGCCACTTTCAAGCACGCGGTGGCGGACGCAGTGGACCGTACAACAACGGACCGCCGCCGCCGCGCAACTACCGCAATGACGGTCCACCAGGCGGTGGTGGTGGCGGCTACCGCGGCCGCGGTGCATCGCGCGACCGAAACGGTCCACCGCCGCCACGTCGCGACTCGTTTGGACCACCGCGCTCACCGCCGCGGTACGCGAGCAACCGTCCGCCACCAGACGGCGACTTGCCAGTGGACCCGCGGCAAGTGACCAAGTCGTATCAGGACCTCGACAACCTTCAGGACACGAAAGTGGAGCTCAGTTTTGACGTGCTCGACAGTCTCCCGCCGCCGAAGAAGAAGACGAAAGTGTGAGAGACGTAGTCGCGCAGTGCCACGAGTTCTCGGTCGCTTGTGGTCTCGAGTGAGTGCTGGACGGACAGAGCGAGGTCCTACAGCTGTAGCCTCATGGTCACTTGTGGAAGGAACACAGAGAGAGAGCGACCTGAGGTCGTGGACTAGCTCGAGCGACTCCGATAGCAAAGGCGGCGCGAACGATGACGAGATCGTACGACAGAATCCGAATCAAAGACACCCCACTGCTTGCGTCGTCTGGTGTCATTGTCCTCTGTATGTGTCTCTCCTCCTACCTCCTGCCGTTGTCTGCTGCCTGACTTGGTTCACGCAAGTGGTGCTGGACTGAGGACGATGTCGCTCGCACTTGTGATGCCGTCGAGGTCGGTCACGTGGATGTGCTGCGCTGCTGCTGCGAGTAGCGACTGCTTCGTGTCGTCGTCGATAGCGGGACGCAGTGGCGTGACTTTGAAGCGCACGACACTTGTAGGTGCTGATGGCACCGGCAGCGTCCCGCCATTGTCTTCCCAGCTGTCAGTCACCTGTGGTGGTGGCGCTACACTTGCTGCAGTCGACGCAGCATCCTCGATGTGGACGTTCATTGCATTGCACAGCTCGCGTGCTGCGCCAGGACCTGGCAGTGTGAGCCACTGCGCGAGCTCCGAGAGCGCAAACTTGTCGAGCTTCCCAAATGCTTTGTTCATCATGTGGACGCCAGTGCACCAGAGCGCTGGCAAGTGGCGCAGCACAAGACTCTTCTCGAGCGCTGTTGCTTGTGCATAGAGCGTTTGGACGCGCCAGATGTCGTTGGTCTGGAGCGCGACGAAGAGCGCAATCGCGCGCTGCACTGGCGCAGACGACCGCACGCTTGGCGAGACGTTGCGCAACAGGAAGCTGGTGATCAGAGCGGTGAGGCGACCGCCACACAGACAGATAGACAGAGGTATGTGTGAGCTTCCAGCCAGTACGATAGGGTCGATAGAGAGTGAGCACAGGGTCGTACCTGACCGCACTGGCGTCGTCTGCGTGGAGCAGGATGTCGTACGCTACAAACTCGCACGACGACGAAGACGTCACGGCATTCGTGCGCATTGACGGCTTCGCATAGAGCTCATGCAGTTGTGCGAGCGCGGATGCGAGCTGCTGGTCATTCAGTGTCTCGCTCCAGTCGCTCGCGTGGACGTCTTTGAGCGATTGGAGCAGCTGCTTGGCGCGGAGACTCGCGAGGATGTAGAACCGCGCGCTCTGCTCCAGTGCGAGGACTGCCGATGAGTCTTCAATGCGCTGTCAATCAGAGTCAGTGTGTGAGCATGAGTGTGAGGACGTGAAAGTGGCCAACAAGCCAACGAGCTGTGAGGGTCAAGAGCACGCACCTGCACCGTGAAGTCCTTGCGAACGCTGCGCACGCGGTCACTGACAAAGTGATAGAGTGCGAGGAAGTCGCGCTGCGCACGCTCGGAGGTATCGAGCAATTGTGAGTGAGCTCCGTCGGAGGACGCATGCCAGTCAAAGCCGCAGCCTGTCCAAGGCAGCACACGGGCAAACAAGTGCTCGAGTGTGTCCAGGAGCACTCGCGGCGGACGGAGCTACAGTAGCAAGAGCAGCAAGTGGTGACAGTGAGCAATAGTCTCATGATCGTACAAACATGTGAGCGCAGCAGGCGGCACTACTCATCAGTACCTCCGTGCAATCCGTCTCGATCTGTCCAGCTGCTGCGCGTCGGTACTTCTTCACAGCCAAGCTGAAGACGTCTGCAAGTGCACGTCACACACACGAGCGATCAGCATCGCTAGCACAGACGCTTCATGTGTCTCACATGGTAACACACCTTTGCCGTCTGTTGCTGCGAATGGTCCTGCACCAGGCTGCTCGAAGCGACTGATCTCCAGCGTGCGAGTGCGCTCGAGCACTTCAGCGCGTGAACACATTTGTATGCACGTGCCAGTGACAGCACTATCGGTCTCTTGTACTCCTGCTGTGACTGCATTTGCAGGTACACGTCGTTGCTGTTGTTGCTGCTGCGACTCGCGTCCACCTCGTGAGCGCTCAGCTTCTGCTGCATGCGCATTCTCGTCTGCACGGTCGCGTCCAGCGCCTCTCGCTCGTCCACGACCGCCGCGCGATCGTCCGCCACTGCTACGAGACGAGGACGTGCGATCGCCAGTGCGTTCACTGTCTGCAGCACTGCGGCGGCGCCAGCTCATCGCATCGTCAAACGTCTGCGCTCCAGCCTTTGCGCCGTGCATGTCGTCGTACTCGATCTTGTGGCTTTGCGTGTCAAAATGACGAGCTCAATCAATAAATCACCACAATCGAATCCAACATTCTCATACAAACGACCCCAATAAGTTCGACACATTTGATTTGCGTACTTCTTCCATTCTCTGTCTTCGCCCTCACGTCGCATCAATGCCTCCTGCTAGCTACGGACGACCGTCTCAATCGCCATCATCACTACTACGGGTGCGACGTCACGCTCTTTTGCGTGAGCTCCTGCGCGTGCTTGGCGCAGTGGCCGTTCTTCTGCGCCCACTTTGTACAGTTTGGGAACTCGCAGCGCTTCCCGCCGCCGTGACCGCGGCAAAAGCCGCCCGACTGGCAGCTCTTCGTGCAGCCTTCAAACTTGCACCGCACGCCACCACCGTGCTGCTTGCATAGACCGCGCGACTGCGCAGTCTTCGGACACCCTTCGACATTGCACGGCTTGCCACCGCCGTGTGCAATGCACAGGTGTCCAGTCTGCGCGCTCTTCATGCAGCCGTCGACTTTGCATCGGCGACCGCCACCGTGGAGCTTGCACATGCCTTTCACACGCGCGGGGTGGTTGCACCCGAGCGCAGAGCAGATCTGCGCGCCGCCAGCAGCGTCTTGCTTGTGCTGCTTGACTTGCGAGAGCGTCTGCGCGTGGAGTGGCACGGGTATTCTCTGCGCATTGGCACCAGCAGCGTGGTGGTGGAACGGCGTCTGCTGTGCTTGCTGCTGGAGCAGCATCGCCGCGTACTGCTGCTGCTGCTGCGCGTCTGGAGCGCGGCTGTACGCGCCAGCGCTGACTTGCGCAAGGAGCATACTGTTCGCTTGCTGCTGCTGTTGTTGCTGCTGTTGCGCGAGCATCGCCGACTGGTACTGGAACGGATTGTGCTGCTGCTGTTGGAACTTTTGCTGCTGCTGCAAGAGCTGCTGCTGCAGCGCGTGGTGCTGCGTCGCGCTGTGCTCGAGCTTGAGAATGTTCTGCGCCGCACCGAGTTGTTGTTGCTGCTGGTACGACGTCATGCTGTCGCCAAACAGCGCCGATGGTGCGCCATTGCTGCTGCTGCTAGTGTTTGCAGCTGCGCCATTGTACTGCGACTGGTACATGCCATTTGGATCGCTCTGTCCATACTGCGCTTGTTGCTGCTGCTGTTGCTGGTACGTCGCTCCAGGTGCCATGCTGCCGTATTCGTTGTAGATCGACCGCGTTGGGTTCACGAGCGTCTGTGTATCAACAAAGCCAACGTGCGGGTTCGTTGCACTCGACGGACCAGCACTCGGCGGCTGCGGTGCCGCACTGCCACTTGAACTAGCCGAAGGTCCGTGGTAGTCGAGCAAGTTGTCGAGGTTGTCGACTTGGACCACGTCGTCACCGCCATAGTCCTCGTTGTCGTACCCGACGTCGCTCTCAATCGACTCGAGCGTACGCGCCAAGTGCTGAAAGCGGAAGCTGTCTTGGCTCGACATGGGCTTCTGGATCGCTTGGTTCGACGTCGCATTGAGCATCGCTTGGATGATCTCAAAGCTCGTGGTGCGGCCCATTGCATGGGCGTTCGCAGGGTGCGTCGGCGTCATGAACGACCGCATGAGCTGGAGACTCGAGAGGCGTTGGAGCGTCCCTTCTTCGCAGTCTTTGTACACTTGCGTGAGCGGCTCCGCGGTCGCAGCGAACGAGTTGTCAATGAAGCTCAGGAGGTGGCGGAGACTCTCTTTCTTCTCCGTCATACTGAAGTCGTTGGAGCTCAAGAGGCTCTTGAGCGTCGGCTTGGACTCGTCTGTACTGCTGCTATTGCTGTTGCTGGCGTTGTGCTGCTGCTGCGCGCGGTTCTTGACCTCCGAGTTGATCAAGAAGCTCCCGCCGCTCGAGCTCATAGTCCGCGGCGTCGGCGCTTGCTGGTCGAGCAAACACGCAAGGACGTCCTGGATGCTCGCTTCGCGGTGCAATGGCTGGCGATAGTCGACATTCTGCTGTGTCTGCGTTTGTGGATCGCTCGTAGCGTTCGGTGCGGTCGCTTTCGGTGTGTTCTTGACGATAAAGTCCTGGACAACGTCCGCTGCGAGCGGCGTGTTTTGCTCCGCTGCGAGCTTGATTCGGAGCTTCATCTGCTCCCAGTTGTGCAGCTGCTGCGACGAAAACAGCGACGTGTCGACGCAGTTCATCATGCTCATGAGCAGCTCGGCGTTCACACCACCGTCGCTCGTGTCGGTACTTGCATTGCTATTGCTATTGCTGCTGTTGCTCGTGTTGGTGCTCAGTGGTGCAAACGAAGACGTTGGCGGAAGACCTGTTGGCTTGACGCCATTGTGCTGCGCCATTGCGGTGTGTGTAAAGTATGTGCTGTGCGCGCGTTGCTAGCAGCAAATGTCGGTCTCGAACAGCTCCTTATGCCGTCGTCGTCGTCTCGGAGACAGCAGCAGCAGCGCGTGCGTACGTGCGCGTGTCGGTCGGTCTCGAGGAGCTCTTGGCGAATGTGTCGCTGTTGAACCAGCTCCATCCTGTGGATGAGGTCCCCCCTGCACGCATACTGAAATCAAGTACAAAGCTCCGCTCATGTCGCAAGTGTTCTCTCCCTCGACCTTGACCTAGACATGCGCCATAGGTCATCCACAAGCTTCTATGAAGATCATTTCGACGAATCAAATCGCCTCTCGATGAATCTACACTCAAAGCTACGTTCGTAGTGTTTCTACAAACCTAGCTGGAACGCACTTTGTCGGAGCGATGCAGTACCTCGAAATCAGGCAAGCGCTGTCAAACCAATGCTTGATTCGACGTTGTAACTTGTATATAGTATAATCAAATTCACTTTGAAGCCATCAGACCTCGAAACGACGCGAGCTTGTCGCATTGGCATCATGACAGGATGTCGACATCGACAACGACATGATCATGATCATGCACCACTGCGTACCACTTCGTCTGCGCATGGTGTTTCAGTCGCAGCACGGCGCTGCCTTATTATGACAGATGTATCTGTCGCGTACAAGATCAGCGCAAGCGCCTAGGCGAGCTCAAGTGCTCATGTGCAGTCACTCGTAGCAGCCCGATCTCTCTTCATGACCTCTACGACAGTGTGTCGTTACACAAATGTATGTGCGGATTGCGTGTGAACAGTCAGTCAGCAAGCGAGCAATCGAGCAATCGAGCAATGGTGACCAAGATGGCGACGAGTAGCTCGGTCACACTCCAAGTCGATGAGAACAACTGCGGTCGCACGTGCAACAGCAACAGCAGCAATAGCAGCAGCACAGAGTGTACTACAGCATCGGCAGAACTCGCGGATGTTGTGCGTCATGCGCTCGATCTATCGCCAGCATCACGATCGTCGAGTGCAGCACCAGAGACACCATCAAGTGGAGCTGCAGCAACCAAATCGACTGATGCCGCTGAGCTGAACACACACGCTGCAGACAGCAGCACACTGTCACTGACGCTCGACCAGGTCCGTGACTTGGTCTTTCGAGGTGGCTGCGTCACGAAAAACGAGAGTGTTAGCAGCAGTGATGACCATCCAGTCCGTCCTATTGCATGGCGCATTCTGCTTGGTGTGCTGGATGAGCACCCCGCACACTGGCCCGAGCAGCTCGCAACTACGCGGCAGCAGTACCAGGACTGGAAGCGCGAGGTCCTCGGCTGTCAGCGCCAGCATATCGTTGCAAGCAATGCAAGTGCGTCGCCAGGACATCAGCAGCAGCATCCATATGACCCAACGAGCGCTCTCGGAAGTGCAGCAACGACGAAAGACGCACTGGACCAGGACGCTGCGCTCATGAAAGAGATCGACAAGGTGCGTGCGCTCCGTACTGTCAGTCGGCTGCTCGGGTGCATGTAGGACCAACTGAGTGCATCGATCGGTCTGTCCTACGATCTTCGCTCTCTCTGTCTCTTGCCAGGACGTGTCGCGCACGCAGAGCGCACTGCCGTTCTTTGCCATCGGCAGCATTGCGCAGCAGTGGATGCTCCGGATTCTCTTCATCTTTGCAAAGCGCCACCCGGAGCTCGGGTACATGCAGGGCATGAACGAGATCCTCGCACCACTTGTGTTTGTCTACGGCTCGGACTCGCGCGATGCGTGGTCGCAGCACACTGAAGCCGACGCGTTTGCGTCGTTCACGACGATCATGAAGTCTGTTGCGCTGCTGTACACCACGTCGCCGTCAGATCCGACCAAGAGCGGCGTCGATACGCAGATGACGCGGCTCACGCAACTGCTTCGACAGCACGACGCTCTGCTCTGGCAGCACCTGGTGCGTCCACTGCGCTACGATTGCTACTGTGAGCTAGTCATGCGTGATCGAGACAGAGAGCAAGAGACTGACACACAGAGTGTGCTGCTGCTCCTGTCGCTGACAACAGAACTCGATCGGACTCACGCCCGACTTGTACAGCTTTCGCTGGTACATGACGCTGCTCACGCGCGAGTTCACGATGGCAGCGACACTGCGCATCTGGGACGCACTGCTCGCCGACCCGAAGCGCTTTAGCTTTCTCCACTACGTGAGCTGCGCGCTGATCCGCTCGCAGCGCACAGTGCTGCTCCAGCTCGGCTTCTCCGGCTGTCTCAAGACGCTCCAGACACTGCCGAGCGTCGATCTGGACCACGTGCTCGCACTCGCGGCGCAGATGCGCGCAAGAGACCGGAGTCTCGACCAGCGCCGCATGCAGCAAGCAACGTGAGCGCAGTCGATTGATCGATCGGTTGAGCGCACAAGCAGGTCGGATAGACACAGGAGCAACGGACGACACATGCATTTGGCTTGAACGACAGAGCCAGCGTATGTGAAGACGCTGACGAGCGAGACTCTGTCTTGACGGCTCTCTCTCTTGATCGCTTGATCGCTTGTTGCGTCGCTTAGGTGCCGCGGACAAAGCACACGTACGTCTAACACGGCATCCCACACACCAACATAGTCAGTCAGTTCATGTGCATGATGGTAGCAGCCTGGCGACGAGGACAGATCGATAGACGCACCAAGTAGATGAGCCCAAAGACAAAGATCCACTTGAGGATCCACGCTGCGAGCTGCCTCGCTGAGCCTTCGATGCTGCGCACGAGCTACAGAGCGCCAGTTGATCCCACCATATGCACACGTGTCAGTCAGTCAGCTTCACTGCTGTCGCGCCATCCACAGCGATGACTGATGGATCAAGAGAGACGCAACGCACGTCGTTGTTCATCTTGAAGCACGTGAGCGACTCGGCGAGCACGAGCTCCTTCGTTGCGTCGTCGAGCTCAAGTGCGTTCACTTTGTCTTTGAGCGCACTGCGTAGCGCCTGTATGAGCAACAGGTGAAGCAAAGGAACAGTGGAGCGTAAGGGCGGCCACCAGCGTCACGCTCTCTCTCACACACACGCACACAGACACGCACAGACATAGAGGCTCTCAAGGACGACGCACCATACGGCTCTTGGCGCCAAAGTCAAACGTGTTCAAGCCCTCGCCCTCGGGTGGATCGAAGCTCTTCTTCACGACCTTCATGATCGTCTGACCGCCTGCGAGCAGCGTCATGTACATGTGGTAGACGTACACCGCGAGCAGCGTCGGGTTCTGCGTGTCGTCCACAGTCCAGAGCACGCGCACGAGCCATTGAGCATAAGTGTCAGTACTCCCAACGCTCATACTTAGTAGCAGCAGCAGACTGTGGCGATGGCGTTCAGTCACACACACACACGCACCGTCTTCTCGAGCGTCTGCAGATGGCTGCAGTAGCCACACGAGAGCGAGCGCGTTCGTCCATTAGTCAGTCAGTCAGTTGGCCGCTCCGGTGGCAAGTGGCTGGTAGTCACTACCACTGCGTACGTACGCGACGTAGGCTGTGGCAGCAGGCGTCGGCGTGTACTTCTCGCTCCAGCCCTCGCCCAAGAAGAACGTCAGGTCCTTCGCGATGTTGCTCGCCTGTCACGAGCCATTCATTCATTCATCCATTCCCAGTACGAGTCTGTCAGTGAGTCTGTCGTTGCTCAAAGCTGCTCGTTTCGACAGATGCAACAGCAGAGTGAGCGGATGGGCACGTACTCGCTGCAGCTCGGGCAGGAGGGCGTAGAGCTCACGCAAGTGCGCGTGGTCCTTGCGCGCTTCGACAGACTGCTCCAGCTGCGCGTACACGTAGTCTATTGAAGCAGCGCATACACATATACGCCATTGCCATGCGCATACACAGTCGTAGCATCAGTCTCTCTCCCTCTCTCCCTCTCTCTCTCTCTCTCTCTCTCTTGTAGACACAACTAACACACTTCACACACTCGACTGACGCGATATGCGATCGACTCAAACATGTGGTGCACAGTGCTACAGTACGTACAGAAGAGCAGCACGGAGCGACCGTAGAGCTCGTTGTTTGTCAACGCGATCAGCAGCTTCACGTTCACGAGGCTGTGTACAGTGGCAGCACATGTGCACAGCAGTGTGTTGTTGGTGTCACCAGCTCGCAGACTCGCACACAATGAGAGACGACATGCAGATCGAGCGCACGCTAGCGCAGCAACCACATCACAGCAGCAAAAAGTGTGGATGCAAGACGCACTTGGCCGAGACGCTGTGCGCCTCGCGCGTCGCCGCGCGCATTGCGTCGCTCAGAAGGACCACCATCTTGCTCTTCCTTCTTGCTCAATCACAGGACTGCTCAATGCTAATCTTGTGTCACAAATTGCTCTTGTAACCGACTGTCACAATTGGTCACAATAGCTCTTGTATCGATCGACACAGCGTCTCGGACCTCCTGCCGTTCTTGCCGCGAACTCGAAGTCAACGCAACGCAACGCTGCTGATGCCGCCACACACTCGATACATCGTTGCTACTGCGATGTACGTGACGAATGACATCGTGCTGCAAGGCATTGGTGGTGATGCTGATGGTAGCCAACGCACTCGTTCGGTCATTCACATACGGACGTGAAGCAGGTTCCTCTCGCTGTCATGAAACCTCGAGCAAGGTCGTCGATATCAAGATCAAGCTGGGCGTGCGTCCGATTGATCACTACCTCTGGCTCGCCGTTGTGAAACTCGAGCGTCTTGTGCGAACCCGACGGACTTCTTGTTAATACGGTCAGTCAACGAGCAAGATCTTGACCACACACAACACCAGTCCACTCTCACGGTCGCTTCGGTCGCTCACAGACCTGAGGTTCCTGTTGAGGACACTCAAAGTCATAACAACGCAAGCAGGCTCTGAACGCGAAGACGTTCACATTCGAGACAAGTACGAGCGTTCATCTGTGGATCTCAACGAACCGCGGATGTGAACTGAAGATGAAAGCGCAATGCATACATGACCGGTGCATTGCAGCACACTAACAACATTGATGTGTTACCAGAGGAGATGCGTTTGGTGTGATGGTCGAGCTAACCAAAGAGACGACTCAGACGCGACGGAGCTCGAGGTTTGAGTAGCTGCACCAGCTCCGAGTCTCCGTTCTCCTTTGCCGCCTTGACGTCGTCTCGAGCCACCTTCGCGCCAACAGCAAGCAGAGCTTGGGCAATGTCGACGTCCCCTATTGAGACGGCTTTGTGGAGAGCAGTGACGCCGCTGCCATTCTTCGCGTGGACGTCTGCATTGTGTCGCAGCAAGACGCGCGCGCTCTCGAGCTGACCAAACATCGCCGACAAGAGAAGCGCCGTGCAACCACTTCTGCTTGGTTCCTCGATGCGAGCTCCGTGGCGCAGTAGTACATCGATCACATTGACGTGGCTTTTGAAGACTGCTCGGTGGAGAGGAGTGGTGCCGTCGCTGTTCTTCGCGTTTGCGTTCGCATTGTGCTGCAGCAAGACCCGAGCACTCTCACACTTATCGTTGGTCGCTGGCCAATGCAGTGGCGTGCCGCCATACCTGTCTGGTCCATCGATGCGAGCTCCATGGCGCAGCAGCTCTTCAATGACGGCGACGTGGCCTTCTGAGGCGGCTTGGTGCAGCGCAGTCGAGCCGTCGCGGTTCTTTGTGTGAATGCTCACGTTGTGCTGGTTCAGGAGAGCGCGAACGCACTCAATCTGGCCAAACTCAGCAGCGACTGGCAGCGCTTTCTCGCCAGTGCCGACTTCGCACACTTCAGTATCAGCGCCGAATCGCAGCAGCACCTCGACCACAGCAACGTGTCCGAAGCGCACGGCAAAGTACAAAGCG